>VYXD01016284.1:561425-727917 GCA_013397195.1 Hylia prasina
AAGAAGAAGAAGAAGAAGCATGTTCTCTCTGTTAATTCAAAGAAAGCCAGAGAAAAGATTTTGTCCAGGCAGATGCTGTGACAAAATGGAACAGACAAATCATTTAGACCCTATCTAACATTATGCTGATTCAGGCTTTGTCTGTTTTTCTCAAAACTGGCATACTGCCAGGTTAAACATCCTATTGTGTGCCCGTGCAATGGTGAACTTGTATCTGTTCTCCATCAGAAGTATTGTTTATAGGGCATGAAGATTGGTGGAATCATGGTCCTCCTAGGCTTTTCTTCAGTTACATCTCTGCTTCCAAAGGCCTTCACTCCAAGGAGTGACTCCTGGCACTGCAGAGAGAAGAGTGGTTTGCATCCACCAAGCTCAAATCTATCCTTCTCCAAAGTCAGTGGGCCTTGTCCAGTGCTTCACAATAATTTCTTGGCCCCTTCTGAGCCACATGTAACACCTCTGTAACTCTGAGATACAATAATTCCTTTGCTTATTTCAGGTCGTTTTTCATGAAAAAAGCTACAGATTGTATGGTACCAGTCACTGTGGCTTTTTCATTAAGGATGTTTCATCTCGGGGCTTGGAATGAATGAAAGGGTTCCCTGGACAGTGTTCAGGGAGCTGGATAGCATGCTCCTGCTTTCTTAATGGCAGGGGTTGCTGCAACAAGCTGCTTCTAGAGATGCACTGAGACTTTTCTGAAGGAATTAGCTAGTCCAGTCCCAAAGGGATCCCAGGGGAAAGCGCCACAGACAACTGAAGATTCAGGATCTGACAACAAACCAGGGAACTCAGCTATTTGGCAGCACAGATCTTCCTACTGCTGTTATTTTCAAACCAAATCTGTTCTGTGTTGTGGAGCAGTGGGAGATGACTCTGGGCATGCTGCTCCTGTTCACAGCAGGGCTGTCTCATAAGTACAGCAAGGGGAATCTGCAGGATTATTCAGTTAATTTTTGGTGAGGACAGCTGGGTGACTTAGGTCCCCTCAGCAGGGAGCAGTGTATGATTTCACTCTGCTAGTAGGACAGGCACTTTGCACTCGTGGTGAGACTCTGCAGTGATTCTGTGACTGTGTTTCCAAGAGACTGCAGAAAAACTGTAGGGAATACAAGATTTTCTGCAATAATGCAGCAAATGTACAGATGGGACTTTCACTGATATCAGGGCAAAATATTCCTTGGGACCTGAGCTCAATATGCCATGATGGAGAGGTCTTGACCTGTAAAATTCATCTTTGAACTGAAGGGGTTATTGGGCCCAAAGTGCCCTGGGGTTCACAAAGGAATTGTACAGGACGTGTCTTAAACATAATCATGTTGTTGTCACTCAAAGTCACAGCAAGTGGACTTCTACCTCACAGACTTCTCATCCCTTCATATAATGAGCTGCCCTCTCCACCCCTTCTCAGGGGAGGGAGATCCTGGCAGTTGAATTCCCTTTTGATTGCATGTGCAATGCACTAAATGACTACTAGAGAATTAGGGGCTAGATTTAGGATTTAGGACATTGGAGTGCTCAGAACTAGCACTACTCCCTGGCAAAGTCAAACGCAGCATCATGCCAAAGAGTTGGGACCTGCTCCCTTAGTCCAAGTTAAGTCATGTCCTAGCACAGGGCATGCCCTTATCTTATTAGGAGGTGTGGGGGTGAAAAAACATACCCTGCTGTCTCACACAGCAACATGAATGCCCTGAGAGCTTACTGAACACTAATGCTATACATTAAAGCCAGCAAAAACCTCGCAGAAAAATTCCAGCCTCATGGGAAATATTATATACAAGGATGTTTGAGAACTAGGGCTGAAGGGTTTAGTTTGATGTCTTAATTGGGACCTGATGCACAGCTGCCACTGGGTTTCTTTGCTCCCTAATGTTCATTTCTTTTGCTTGGCAGACACCCTGCAGACAAGCAAGCCTTCAAAAGCTGAGGAAATGTGTTCTAGGTGAGGGTCTAACAGGTTACATCCCAGAAACCTCTGAAGGATGCGCACAGTTAAACAGACTTTCCCACTGAGCTATTAGCAGTCTAAAGTCAGGCAGAGTTTTCTTTGGATGAGATATACATTTCTGTCCCTCTCCTGATCCCCACGCCCAGTCCAAGAACACTTGGGTAACTTTTTCTCCTTTTACAGAGTCCTGTGACCTGCAGGAGATTTATAGCTGCTGCAGAGAAGCGGGTGCCAAAAATGACCATGGCATATTGGGAAATTCCATTCCACTGAGAGAGTGCAGATTTTTGAGGAGATGGTCAGAGCTGGTCCAGGACTTTGAAGAGAACACAATCAACTGGAATGCCAACTTCTTTATTTCCTTTTCCCCCCGCCTTCTTCTTCTTTTTCCAGAAAGCCTAGGAATTGAGTTTCAAAGTTCCTTATGCCTACATGATGATAATAGAGGAAGGAATACAGAGAATTCCTTGTGTTTGCCATTAGTGGAAGATTGTTTGGATCAGGAATGATCAATATCTGTCATATGAGAGAGCGTTTTTCAAGGCTGGCTTTCAATCTTCCTTCAAAATCCTTCCCCTTGCCAGATTGACCACTGAGCCTGGCGTCATGTGGATGTCTGAATGATAAATATGGAGTGTGTAAAAATTCACCTGCTCCAAAGTCATTGTGTCTGAGTGACAACTAAGTGCAAAAAGAGACATTGTCAGACAGAATAAACCTTCAAAATGGAAAAGCAAAGCAAGGGATTTAGGGGAAAATCTCTCTGCCGATGAGTTAGACATACCCTAGAGAGATTCTCTGCCTGCAGACTCAACATCTGGCTGTTCTAAAATGTTGGTTTGGGGCCATTTTAGAAGTTGTCATCCTCACATTGTGTATTCCTTATTTCCACAGAAGCATTCTTCTGTCTTGACTATTTTGGTTTTACTGCTTCCTGGGGTCATATTTTCCCATATGACTTGTGGCCTGGTCTCCTCCTGGTTCCTCAGTGACAAAAAGGAGATCAGAGCTTGGGCATACACCAAGTCTCCCCACAATACTCTTGGGTTTGTGTCCCTTGGAGCAGTTTCATTCACCCAAGAGGTAGTGACATTTGCTTTTGCCTTTGCTACCACAAAAAAATGACCACCCCAGAGTCAGCTGCTTCTCCAAAAGAACCAGACTGTTTAATGAAGTCCTAGAAATACGGACCTGGAAATGCCAGCTGGCTTAATCAGCTGGAGTTTTCTCTAAATCTATGTCATTGTTCTATACCATATCTATAGTAATGTGTCCAGCCTCAGTCTCTGTTTCTTGGCATCCTGTTGTAATGGGAAAAGGAAATTTACCAGAACACACTCTCCAAAGCATGGAATTTCTTTTAAATTTATTCTTTTAATAAAGTTGGAGATGAAAATTTGGGGAAACAATGGTGAAACATGTCCAAAATGTCAAACCATGGAGCAGTCTGAGATGCTGAGATCCAGCTGTGAAATTCCACAATGGATCTCCTCTCAGAGATCTGCCAGAGAGGAGCTGGGCTCTGCTACTTACAGCTTCAAGTTAACTCTACACTGAAATTTGGCACAAAAGGAAAAATGTCCCTTTTTCTTGCATTTCTAACATTTTCCCAGCAGGGACCAGTGGCCAGTAGCCAGGTTTCAAAGAGAACTGTGATTGATGGGTGAATATGTAATTGGGAAAATATCTTGCTGCTTCCTCATGTCTAATTCCCACTGCTTGTGAAGTTTGTATCCCAAAGTACTGCTGGGAATAAACAAATGAGTTTCCTTTCTTGGACATGTTGATGCTTATGAGATGGACAGTTCAATGTGAAATCACTTCATGCTCATTAAGTGCTGATTTGACATTTGTATACAGAGGTACGTAAGCAGAGCTTCCCAAATAATCAGAATTCATAATGACTCATTGTTGACAGGGGAAAATAGTGGCTTCCAGGGATCAGATCTGCTGTGGATGGAGATCCATGTGAGTGTTGGATGGTCCTCCTGGTGTCATTGGGAGTGGGTCTTATTGGATTCCTGCTGTGGCTAACTCCCCAGTGAGGTCACATCCTCCTGGCACAATGCAGGGGGGGTTTGAATATTGTTTGCCAGTGACAGAAAGTGGTTGATATGCAAAGGATAGTTCTGTTGCATTCTGCAATTGTTTTTAGTGTGTGGTTATGACTTCTGTAAGGTTGGGCAGTATTTTATACATCAGGATTCTACAGGGGATGGCTTCAGCATGGATGGGTGAAGCACCTGAACAGCTGAATGAGTGGTAAAAGACAGAACCCAGAAATAATGAAAACTTTCTTGATGTCCATCTATTTTTGAGGGCAGTTGGCTGATGGGCTCTCTCTTGCTAAAAGGAAGAAATTTGGGTGATTCTCCCCAAATCATTTTATCTTCCACTACTTAAAATGAAATGTCAAGACCATATGAAGAAATGAAAAAATACATCAGTGTCAGGAAGGAGCTATTAAGGATTCCCCCACCACCCCGCATTCTGATTTCACTATTTCTGCAGTGAGTATTTGGACATGCAATTTCTTTTAACCTTCAGATTCATTGAGTGCCAATGATTAGTTGCAAAGCAAGAAAATGTTCAGATAGCCAGTGTTTTGCAGATGTTATCCATTGTTGGTGATGCTGTCTTGAGGTTAACTACAACATAATAAAAAAAGCAACCTCAGAGAGAGTCAGAGAGCCCTTGGGAATGGTAATGCAGTACAGAGCCTTTCACCCCGAGGTCAGCAGGTCAAACCCATTCCAGATCAGGAGTGACCAGCAGTGATTATGTGTCTGCTTTCAGATTCACAGAGAGGATTTGCAAAATGTAACTTTTATTAGTGCTACTGGAAGGCCATTCTTGCACCTTTAGTACAGATCCTGCTGGTCTGTGTGATTCTATCTTGACAAAATGGCAATGAATAAATACTTTATAAATGTCCACAAATATGGGCTTATTTACAGTGCAAAAATCATCAGAGTTGTCATCATTTGCCCTTCTGTGGGCCAGCACAGTAGAAAGATCAAGGATGTAATTGACTACAATTAAGGACTTTATTCTCGCCCTTGGGGTCAAGCTCAGAACATTCACAGCTCCTGCCACAAAGCTAACTCACTCTTCCTGGGTACTTCACTGGACATACTTATCATCAAAAAGCATCCAAGCATCTTAAATCAATGCAAATTAAACTGCACACAGATGGAAAGAGCAAATGCAATAAATGGATTAAAAGAGAAAAACAAGAAATAGCAATTAAAAAAATGAAAAAGCTGATAACATAAGAAAAATCAGTGTCAGTGCTGACACACTCACCTTCCACGAGAAGCAGAGCTGCAGGCAGTACATTAGACGTGTGGAAGGAGTACTGCACAAAGTCAAAGAAAAATTAAGATTCTCTTCCTCTGCCATAAATCATAGCACGTGGGGATTTTTTTTTTCCCAAGGAGAGGTAAAAGATTGATATTTGCAGTGTAGGGCTGCATAAATTAGCTTCTGATTTTCAAGGAATGGCCCCATCTCTGAATTACGTGACACGCATTATGTTGTCATTTTCAACATGGGCAGTAATGCATAAACCTACTCCATCCCCTGACCCTGCTCTCTTCTCTTGTGCCCCATCCCTTCTCCCTGATTGCTACTTTTCAAGCAATTTCTCCTAAGCAGCTTCTGTTCTTGCTTTTCAACTGAAATTTGAGGCTGTGAAAGATATTAACTTCTCTGAGGTGGCAGATGAATGAAATTCACCCACACCGTGGCCACAGGTTTAGGAGGCCAAATATTTTGGTGTGATTAGATGTACCCATACCATTCAAAGCAACACTGCATAGATATACTGAATATAGCACTGGAATTCTGATAAGTGATGTGATTGGATCAGACTAATTAATCCATCTAGAAGCTAAGCATGGTGCTGACTTTGCTCCACAGTGGGATCTGATTTTGGGATTGTGCATTGCTCTTAACCTGCAGGAAACAACACAAGATGGGGGAGAAGTTAGTATGAAGGAAGAAAACATAAAAAGTAATAAAGGCAGAGGTGAAGATGTGAGTTTCAGGGGGAAAAGAAGTGGGATGGCCAGAGCACAGGTGACATGGAAATCTCTGAACCAGGAGTTAGGAAATCTATTGGAATTTTTGCCATAAAATAGGTGGTGCTGATGGGCCACGCTGTGGTCAGTGCCCTCTTTGGAAACATTACTGTGGGGCCCAGAACTGCAGTAACGTAGTCAGCTTTATAACAACTTCTACACCAGTGTCTGTGAGCTCTTCCTGTAGCACATCTTGAGCAAATACTGAGCACAAATTTCATATTTTGTAACAACAGAACAGTGATGGAATTGTTTTCTAATGTAATTTTCATTGGAGAGAAAAAGAAACCATCTTTCTCCATCTCAAGGGTTAAAGTGACTCTCTTGAAGGCTGTGGTGCTCTTACAGTGCTTGAGTCTATGCCTAAACCACCTGTCTTTGTTAATTATTCTCATCTATCACATCTATGAGGATGGTCTCTAAAGGCAACCTGTTAGTTTTTGGTACAGACTGATATGATTAATGGGCATCTCCAACCTAACTGGTGCACCTCTCTCTGAGAATTACATGTTAAGTTATGAGGACTTGCTGTGGTGACTTTCTCCACAGTAGCACATTCTCCCTTAACTGTTGGATTAAACTCTTCACAAGGAGAAAAATTCAGTTTAGGAGAACCGCAATCCTCCAAGAAATTGAACTCATGTTTTTATTTTAAACTTCTTGAGTCCTGCACGAAGAAGTCCTTCTGAGCCCAACATGGAGAAGATATCATTAGAGAAATGAAAATTAGTGGAAAAGCTACAGTAAAACTATATTGCATAACCATAATGCTGCCATGTCTGTTCAAAGGCTTGTCCCCTATCCTAAAACTGTTTAAAATTGAAGATATTCAATTAAAGTTGTTACTTCCATTATTCTTGTTATGCACTGCTCTTCCCATTCTGATTACACTAATCTTTCTTCAGAACGGGGTTACAAAAATTAATCCTTGAGATATTATAAGAGAGGAAATCTTGTGTAGCTGAGGTCAGGGTGACCTGATGAGTTCCTTCCCCCACCCAATAAACATTCATTTTATGGTCAGAGGGAACTAAGTCTTGGGTGGATCCCAGAGATGCAAATGGAAAACAGTGCCCCAGCCCCCCAGGCTGGGGCCTTGAGAGATTTTGGTTTTTAAAAACAACAGAACTTGCTTAGCAATTTCTGGCTTTGAGAGCATGTGGTTGTTGGTGATTAATTTCTCTGGGCAACCTGAGATCTCTACTATGGATTTGTGTTCATGAATGGGTACAGCTGGCATCTACTGAGTGTAATTCAAGACTGTAAACTAACTATTTTACTGATACAGGTGTTCTTTTGAAAGCTTCCCAATGGTTTAAAAGAGCTTCTTGGCTGTGAACTTGATATTATATCCTTCTCTTCTGCTCTAATATATCTGGTGGAGATAGCTCAATTTCTCCTCATTGCAAACTGTAAGCATCCTCTCCTTTGCAAGAAAACTGCCTGAGATGGTCCTTTTTGTCTTTGCCTGAGATGGTCCTTTTGTCTTTTGTCTGACCAGCTCTCCATATTTTTACCTTTTCCCAAACAAGTGTTTTTTCATACTTTGGGTTATTATTTCTCTGAATTATGCTGATGTTGAGGGACAAGGCTTATGGATTTCATTTTTTCCCTTCTATCCCCAAATATTTGGACAAATTGGAACTGGAACTATTCTCCTTTTAATTCTTAATACCTCAGAAGTTCCCTAGTCCCTCAAGTGCTGTGGGAAATTATCATCTCTTTATTTTCTGAGCAAATGGCAGCAGCAGTTGTCTGCAATAGCTGAGGGATGTCTCATTTTACAGAGCAGCTTCTCTGGGGCTCTCCTGGTCCCCTGTCTGTAGGACAGACCCATTAACAGAAAGGCTACAGCCAAGGATCAGCACACTGAAGGTCTCCAGCCTCTGCAGAGACCCCCAGGAATCTGGGCAGGTTTCCATTGGAAGCTTGCCTTGGAATCAATAAAATTTCATTAAACCAATGCTGTGCCAAATGTAGCATATAAGGCTCAATGAAAAAAAAAAAAAAATGCTGGCTCTCTTAGTTTTCCCAGTACAATTCTCTGGCCCATACTTTCTATTTCTACTGCCTCCTTGCCCTTCCTAGTAAAATTAGCTATTGCAGACAACAGCTGTAAACCAAAGGACAGCTAAACCATTACCCAAAAGCCACTAACTACTCCAGTGAACCCAAGTAATTCACAAATAATTTTGAAAAATTTATAGCTTAAACAAATTTTTCCATAGTTCTCCATTATCCATTGCAGACTTCTCTGCACTACTATTTTTAGGAAAGAACAGCCTATGATAGTTTTCTTTTTATGACTCGTAGTGCTAAAAGTGGTTGTGGAATATGTCTTCAAAGGATGACTACTGCTTTGGGAGATCCCATCACAGGCCTTGTGTCAGAAACCTTAGACAAACCAGTGAAGCCACAAATGTTAATATCAGAAATGCAGGTATAGAAGGATGGAGAAGGTATGAGAAGAACCATATTGGTCTGACTCAAGGGAACATTCTTTACAAAGGGGAGAGAAAGTGTTGGCTCTTCTCTGAGCCAACATCTATTTTCCCAAAATAGATTATCTGATCTATAAACTATCTAAACTTTCTCATTTATTAATAACATGGAATAACTGCTTTACTCTATAGCAACCACACCATCAAAACCCCTTACTAGATTTCATGGCTGGAAGCTGCAACTTGTTAAATTCAGTCTACAAATAAAATGCAGAACTTCAATTTTTCAGGTATTTGCAGAACTAAAATAATGTAATAAAGCATTGGGAATTGTCTCTAGTTTTGGTGTATGGATACTAGGATTGCAATGTTTTGGTTTTTTTCTTTCAATTCAGATAAAAATTATCCTTATAGTGCAAGAAATCTTGAACGGCATGGGATTTTTATTTGGCTGGTGCTTTGTAGAAAGGGCAGATTAGAACAGCCTCTTCTAAATCAAAGATTTAAAGTCTATTAAATGCTTGCAGCACCCATGTTATGCAAACTGTTGATTCTTACATTTACCGAAGCCCTGGGGGAATTCAGTCATAACATTTCCTCACCTATTTGCTGAAAGGATCACTATGATCACACTAAGAGAGGTATACAGGGATAAAATAAGAAAGAAGATACAATGCATAAAAAGAAGCAGTAATTACTTTCCCTCTGAGTTTTACTGAATAAAAGCAGTGGATCTTTTATTTTTTTTTACCATTAGATTTTTTTTTTTTACAAATAGACTTAAAATATTTCTTTTTAGATTTGTGGCTCCAACAGCTGCAGCTGAAACCAGAAATCAGCGAAGGCTCTTGTTTTCATTGGCACTGAGGTGGCTTGTTGAAAATGGATTGGATTACAGGGATCAATCAGCAGCAGGTCGAGGATGCAGAGGGAATTCTGCCAATGCAGGGGGCTGCCAGGAGCAGTGAAAATCCTTGGGCTAGTGGCAAGTCCTAATGTACTGGAAAATCCATTGTTTTATGAAGAGTTTTGGAGATAGGAAGAAGACTGAGTTGCAGAAGAATGCAGAAATTACAATAATACTATCCC
This sequence comes from Hylia prasina, assembly GCA_013397195.1. Classification (NCBI taxonomy): domain Eukaryota; kingdom Metazoa; phylum Chordata; class Aves; order Passeriformes; family Sylviidae; genus Hylia; species Hylia prasina. The sequence continues at coordinate 570,989 of VYXD01016284.1, forward strand.
AAGTTCCTGTTGTTCCTTTGCATGTGAGTGAAGGAAAAGCAAACTCCATGGAGATGCTGCCTGAGTGTAAGTCTAGGCAGTGCCAAGAGAGGATCAGAAACAGGACAGATGCTAAATCATGACCTTCCCTGAGTCATAATTTAGGGAACAGAACATTTCTGAATTTCAATAGCAGTCAATTAGAAATTTGCAAGCTGCTGCATGGTTCTGTCCTGGACAGTTCTGGATCCTCTTGGAATGGTGTTGATGTCATTGCTTTCTGTTAAATGAGCTGAATAATCTTGTCATTGTTCTGGAGATAGTCAGTTCAAAAAATATTAAGCCTTGGTTAATGTTGGGATGAGCTGACACTCCTTTGTGTCCCCAGTTACACAGAAGATTCATCACACAACTTGCTGGGAATATTACTAAATAGGCTAAAATCAGAGTAGTTAATAACTTCTGTGTCCAGCTGTGATGGTTCTGTCATATACTAATTAGCCCCCTCACTGAGCTGAAGATACCTCATAGACATCTGAATTCTAAAGCCACATGTGGCGGAGAGATGGTCATGAATCCTGCCTGGCCTTGTTGACTTAGGAATCAGATTTTCTAGATGAAAGACAGGCATTTTCTGACCTACACTCCTGAGTATTTGGGAATACCGGCCTCCAGCTGGATGCTGAATAGAACAGTAGTTGAAAATTCCAAGAAATGTTTGCAGCATGTGGCTTGTTCTCTCGAACTTTGGTCACATGGTGAGGTAACACAGATGTTTTCCCCAATTATCATCATTATTAAAACCAGGTAGCTCTGGTAGAAGCAGAGAGGAGGAATGGATCTATCTGTTGACAAGATCTATTCCTGTGTCAGTGGCAGGATGTGGTTCCCATGAGTGTGTCAGATATCAAACCGATTCCAAGCTTGAATTTGGCCAAATGTCTGGCATGAAAGGATTAGAAAATCCACTTAACAAGCATAGTTTATAACAATAATAAAAGTTCTCCAAACCTGGAAGCCTAATGAAAACCCACGTAACAATCTAAGAAAAGCTGAACAGTGGAAAAAGTGAGGCATTTGAACATTCTCCCTCTTTCTGTGTCAGGCTCTGGTACTCTTGGTGGGACTGACTCAGGTGTGGAAGAGCTGCAGTCCCCTTAGAGAAATGTTCTCCTTCTCTGCTTGCAAGAGACCAAAGTTTACATTGTAATATCAGGCAGAGAAGAGAAAGTTTCAGAGGTTTGTTAATTCTGGTTTGAAATAGCAAACTCTTTGTGAAAGAATTTGAGAAGTAAGGTTTTTTAGGGACAAATGGAAGTTTTTACTTCACGATTTCATATCACTGCTGACTCTTAAAACCTTGTAGGATGCAAGATTTTTTTAAATATCAAAAAGCCAGGTTACTTTGAAAGGACGATGTGGAATCTTTCTCTCTCAGATCTGAAGGCTTCTGAACGTATTCCTTTCCAGAATAAAGTGCCAGCAGACAAGAAGACAGTTTTTGTTCCTTTCCTTATTTTTTCTATCACCCAGCGGCTTTTTATGCTATATTTGGGACACAGATGTTAGATAATTTGGGAAAGAAATATCTATTTCTAGTTGCTCACTGGAGTTCCTGAAACACTTTTAAACATTTTTGGACAGTAAAATAATATAATGTAGCTCAGACACCTTGGGATAGAAGGTTTAGAGCAGAGATGATTATTTCTATTTTCTGTGATGTCAGTTTTCTAAGGCTGGGATATCAGTGTCTCTTCCAAGATACAAAATATACATGAGACTGTGTTCTGCTGCTTGCTAAGTGGAGGATAACCAGAAAATTGTTCTTTTCCAAAGTTTTGTGGTAATGCTGCCAGAAAGAAAGGCATTGTAAGGGATCTGTGTGCTGGTTTCGGAGGACTGTCTCTCAGACCATATTTCATTTGAACTGCTTTCACATCCCAAATGCTCAGGGACATTTTCTGGAAGGGACTCACTTCCAAACAGTGAAGTACCTCACATACCCTCCCATGATAAAGTGCAGAAACAGTGAACTCTGCCTGCTCCCAGGACTGATCATTTATTTTTCATATTCATAATACACTGTGAGCATCACTGGCTGTCAGAGAATGGACCAGGACTTCACAGGTCAAAGCAAAAATCTTTCTACTTGACCTGGCAGAAATGCTAATTTGCTTTCCCTCAGAAAGGAGTTAGGAATACAAAGTTTATTCTATTTTAGGCCCTGAGTGACCCACCTGTCAGGGTGCAGGTAAACAGCCAAACACTATTTACACCTACTGATGCAGCAACATCATGTACCTGTATCCCGTTTAGAAAGCTATAAATGTGCATGTGGATTTCATCACTTGCTATTCCTTTTGCATTTCAGGCCTGAATACCTTAACAGCAGAGTGATTTGGCAATTCTTCTGAAAGTGTCTGTGAACATGTAAAATACATACACATATTATTTTAATTTTACATACAAAGACCACTCTGTGTTTAAAGATTTAATTCACAGAGCAAAACTTCAGATGAAAACACAACTTGTCTGGGTGTGGTGGACAAATAGAGTTTTAGGTGACTCTTCAATGGCTCCTATGACATCCTCTTAAACAATCAGAGGCACAATAAAATGGTGATTTAGATGAAGAAGCTTCTTGTTGGAGCAATAGATCAATAGGATTTTATGGAAAAAGTCACTACTTTTTACTCCAGAGTCAACACTGATGATGTGACTGGAAACTTGATAGTTCCTAGGTTGGATTCTCAAGCAGCTGACATATTCACATGCAAGATATTAATCTTTGCTCTGACACAGGTCTTCCTTTCTGCATTTCCCCCCTCTCTCCTAGGACTCAGGTTTAACCAGCAGAAATCTACCTAACTCACATTTCATATTTATCTTGCTCCAAAACAAGAGTCAGCTTTGTTTACAGTAGCCAATTGATAAAATGTGTTTATCAGGTCATTTGCCAAAGAATAAAGACCCTGGAGATTTCATGACGGTGAAGACTTTGTGTGACAGGGATGTGCCCACATTTTTTTTCATATTCTTTCCTAGGTGATGGAAGCCTCTGGTTTTGAAATAGAATGAAAATAGAGTACAACTGTGTCTATGTCTGAGTCTCCTGCATCCACCTCCTGTGCTCTTCTCAGCACTAAAAGGCAGACACTCCCTCTGGGATTTCCCCCCTGCAGCAAAATTATATGCCAGCTGTGAGGAGATCCTCATGTCCAAAAGAACAAAAGTGCTGCTGCATTTCTTGCAACAGCTTCTGGAGGAGAGAACAGCCTCTGCTGTTTGCCCTTTGAGGTTTAACTGATGTATCAACCCACCTAGACATGTTTTTAGGGGTTTAGCCTAGCATGAATTCATCTGCTAAATTCCTGTAGAAGCCATGAACAAACACGTGGAGGATCTGTACATTGCTGTGGATCTGGGTGATACTGCACATCTGTAGAGAAGTCAGAGACCCTGTGTCCTTAGCAGGATCTCCTACGTAACAGGCTGAAACATAGGAAAAGTCCATGGTTTGGGTCTCTTTCCCCTTTTTTTCCCCTTGAAAAATTAAAACATTGAAGTAGTAAGGTCAGATGGGATGGTCACACAGGAACTGAGTATATGAAGAGTTCACTTTGCAGTCCCTGCCCTGAACTGCGCATCTCCAGCAGGAATGACAAGACTGTTGTTGCTGTTCCCTGCAAATCAGATTTGCTGGTTCCTTTTCACTCAGCAGCTAAGGCAACTCTGAGGTTCTGGGATTTTACATTTTAAGATGTATGTTTTAACTGTTCACTCATATAAAGCACAAACCTGGATGGAAAGAAAAACATTGCAATCTATTATTTACTCTGTTAATTGTTTCAGACAGCCAGCAGAGAACTCATGTAGAGGGAGAACCAATCTAAATCACTTTTATGAGCAGAGATAGTCGGTAGGGAATTTTGGTTTTACTGTGCTGCAGTTGGATATTTGGTATCAGGCTTCCTAAATGGGCTTAATCTCAGATTATGGTTCTCTGTGGAGCCATTTGGGTCACTTTGTAATTGCCCAGCTTTCCACACTTCAGGCGATGAGAAGGACGTGCACAGGGGCAGCATTCTTGTACTCATTTGGTTAAAAGAGGGACTTTTCCAGAGATGAGGAGGTGCCAGTTTTCAAGGACTGAGGTTAGGAATAAAGACCAAAACACACAAACCCATACATTTTTAGAAGTCCTGATAATGATCCCTGGTAACAGGGACATGCACCATGAAGTTGTGTTTCCTCTGGATGTATCACTGTGGTCTGGTTGGTTTAATTACAACTGTGACTTCCTCTCTTAAAACCATCACTCTGAAGACATGGACAGGAGGGATAGATCATAAAGCAGATTTTTGGCTGACTGTAATCAGGCAGCCTGAAGATTTGTTCCTGGGAAAGGATGTCAGCAAGTGAGACTGCAACCAGAAAGAACATCCATGTACCTGCTTTGCAATCCAGCTTTATTCATGTGGCTTAGAAACTTTGCTGAACCCTGAAGTAGTCTTCAGGATGACAAAAAAACCCTCAAAACCACAAAACAAAAAAAAAACAAAACAAAACAAAACAAAACAAAACAAAAAAAAACCAAACAAAAAACCCCCAAACAACAACAACAAAACAAACAAACAAACAAACAAACAAAAACCACAAAACAAAACACCAAAATATAACAATGGAAAAAAACAAATCAGAGTTTGGATCATGTTTTCCAGTAAAACATACAAAGAACATGGAAGTTCAGTTGTACAGGCAAAAATTAAGAAGACATAAATCCTTTTAGCCCCATAAGTCATATGGAAGCTGCATATGGAGTTTATTTTATTTTAGCTTTAAGGGTCTAGCTCTCTAAATGCTCAGGTTTTCTTTCCTTTTCCTTTTCTTGTGTCCCATGATGTCCATAACCATGAGAAATGGTTAGGGAGGCTGTAAGCCAAACACCAGTGATGTTAGATTTGTTTTCACATGGACCAAAATAGACCAAGGAAAAGAACTAAACAAACTTGCCCTTTCCAGGAGTGGGGAGGCTCCTCCTTGATGTTTAATAGTGGTGTATATGGGCATCATGCAACTGACTTGAGTTTAATGGGATGAAGAAAACACCCAGGAACTGATGTTGGAGGGTGATCTATCAACCTGCTCCTGTCATTCACCTGGCTGTACACTCAGTTCTCAAGGATAAACATCTCCAAAAGGGTTTGGAGAAGCTCAGCACAGACTGTTAAACACGATGTGTCCAAAGGCAGCTTTTGCTTAAGAGGACCATGAAGTGCTGCTTTCTGAGGGCTGGAAGGGCAGAAGAAAATGTTACAGTAGTTGGCTTTTTCTGCTGGTTTGAGCACTGGCTACTGGCTGCTATAATGGCAGAGCACTGGCCCAAAGGACCTCCTTTTGTGAGTTACTATAGTAGCTCATCTCCTCTGTATTTGGCTTCTGCAAGATTTTCTAACTGACTTAGAAGGTTGTTTATTTTTGAGAAAGAAAGCATATATGGGCATTTTGCTACTTGTTTAACAGGAATAAGGGAAAAACAAACCTCAGTTAATTTCACTCCTGTTTTTTTCCAAGTAAAACTTTTCTGTTTCTGTTTTTTTGCTGATTCTGAATACTTTCAAATTGAATTTGTTGGACTTGAATATTAGAAAAATTAATATGGAAGAAAATAGAAATTTTTAATAGAACTTTATTTGTTAATATACATTAAAGCATAATGCATGTGTTAAAAATACATGCATTTATGTGGTTAGATAAATCAAAATGTTTACTCCATGGTTTATTCCTGTGTAAAAAGTGTTCTCACACCAGATAGAGCTTCAGCCTGTACTTGCAAGGTTTTCCCTGCTGCTACACTGCAGGTCTTACAGTACTTCCAATGAGTGATCTGTATTTTTGGAGAGGTTTCTGAATCTTGTCCTTTGCAGTGCGTGGGTGTTACATTGCCACTGTGCTGTGGAGAAGAGCTCCATGGAAAGCTGTTTGCTGGCCAGGATACAACCTCTCCAGGGAGTCTGTAAAACAAGGGCTGAGGGGCAGTTCAAGGGGAAGGATCTCTCCATATGTGCCCTGTTCCACTCTTCTCTGAACATTCAGATGCATCTTGTGCCGGGTGGACTTTTGCTTTGACCTGCTATGGCTGCCTCTGTGTTCTACAATCCATGAAAAGCATGATTGCAGGTGAGGTAGTGTTGTTCCTAAACAGTTCTTGGAATGGCAAACCTGTCAGCAATTTTTAGAGCAAAAATTTTTACAGGAACCTTTTGAATTTCATTCTGTTTTGGAAGAAAATGAGTCCCCAGGTCAATCTGTGAGGTCACTCAATCACTCAGCACTTGGATGAGGAGAGCCTTCCAGAGCACACTGCAAAAAGCACTAGCAGAAAGCTGGCTACTCGTTTGTGTTTCACACCTCCTTAATTACCCACCTGTGTTCCTTTTATTATCAAAGCTTGAACAGGATTGCTCATAAAACAGAGGCCAAGAGGAAATTGCTGGTTTGCTTGGATTGCATCAGCAGCATAAAGTGGAATAATTTAATATCAGAACACTCTGCCCCTTTCATTTTCATTTTCTTTTGTCCCTTCCATGGCACTGTGGATCCTGCCCATCCAACACCTACAATACCCTGAGCAGCAGATACCTGTTGCTTTTTCTCAGTCTAACATGTAGACTTCATACAAATCACCACTTCAGTCTCATGAGTGACTGGAAAACTGGTGAGAGTCTCTTCATCTGTAAGGAACTGCCCATGTAGCCATTGTCAGTCAAGCCGCTCTGTGAGACAGGTTTGAACAAAAGCACATCTTGGATTAGGAGGTGTGGGGAGTGTCCAGTCCACCCTGGTCAGGAGTGGCTTCATTCTTAGCAGTTTATTGCTAGAAGTGGAAGAGTTTGTAAGACCTGTGGAGTTTCTAAGCAGTGTGTGTAACCTGGGTGTGTGAATGCCCACAGTCACTCCTTCCTGGTGCAGTTTTATCTCAAATACGTAGCAATGAAATGAAGACTCTTTCCCTACTCTGCCTGTTCTACTCAGTTCAGGGGATTTCTTTGGTGCTTCTCTTCCCTCATCTGGAGGATTCGCTTTGTGTTGCTTTCACTCATCATTTTTTCCATTTCCATTTATCTGGAACTTTGCTCCAACTTTTTGGTATCTTCACTGAGGGCAAACCCCTGACATTATGGAGAACTTGCTTCATGATCTGTGTGCCATGAACATCACTTTCAATGACATCCTGTGAGTTTGTGATTCAAAGGTGGCATACTACTGTGGATTTTCCAATGGGTAAGGTGGAAATATCCATGCAGTCCCTCTATGAATGATTTGCAAGTGACCTCTGCTCAAGAAATAGGCAAGAACTTCTTTTTCTTCTTACACATCTGTGCTAAATTTGGTTTGACCTAAATATTGTTGGGTAATACTATCATGGATGTCTTGTCATGTTCAGAGACACAACAATGACAGGCTTACAAGTTTGATTTCTTTCATAACCCATCTAAAAGTCAAACCTTCTTACATTTTTGCTGACTTGTCCTTTACCCAGCCTCCCTTCTGGAAGCGATGCTTTGGTTATTCCATGTTTGTTTGGAAGTGCAGGGGTGCCTCAGTTTTCACCAAGGCGGTGTTCCAGTTCTCTATGTTGACTGCACACTTAACCCACCTTGCCAGATCTTTTTATCATCCTTTTTCTCTTCTTCATACCAGAATGTCTTATCCTGACATTTGCATTTCTTCCAAGTAGCAGAGAATACATCATTTCTATGTATTATGGAGGCAGACACAAAAGATATAAAAATATCTTCTTTTAACATTTCTTAATCCATGCCTCTGCAAACCACAGTTCAGCAGAAACAGCAACATGATCACACCATCTGTGTCTGGCAGGACAGAAACAGTCACCTTTAGGGTGTAATAGCTGTTCATGAATCTGGCTCTGGATGTTAAATGGAAGCTTTTTTTAAAAAGAAAAAAAGACAAACTATGCTTTACTGGCACAGAAAGTGATGACCTTAAGTTAGTCAGTCTGTAGCAGAAAGATAAGGTTGTTGTCTACTTTGGTTTTTGCTCCTGTTTTTCTTGCCCAGACTGCTGTATCTGGTAATAGGTCAGGGAGGGAACATAGAAGCTCAGGCTATGCCTTCACTGGAAGAAAACATCGTGTTCCTCCTTGGGGTTCACTGTCATGAGGCACCTGGCCTGAGGTGAAAACCTAGTGGAGACAAGTTTGTTGTGTGAACAAGTGTGAGCAGGCCACAATAAAGGTTATTTAAGCCAACATTTACCTATCACCACATACTTTTACTACTACTGCTCCATCTTCTCTGGTTTTGTCATTTTATTTCCCATACCATCAAACTCAGAAAGACATGAGCCTCTTCCCTCAGTGAAAAAAGCCTCTCTGGCTGTGACAAAACACTTGTGCAACATAAATCCTTGCAATTCTTCACTTCGATATTACTTTGGGTAAAGCCAATGCTTTTCCTTCTCAGCTGACATCTTTGCAAAATTATCTGAGGTACAACCTAAGCGCTGAAAGTGATGACTGGTTTTTTAGCACAATGACATAAATGGCAGATTGCATCAGTCTAGGCAGCTGAAAAGATCAGATTTTGTGATTTTTAATTGTATTGTTGAACAGATTCCTTACACATGGCTACTTCTTCTACTTCCTGCTGTGAACAGTTTGTCTTGATGATCTTAAAGGTCTTTTCCAACTTAAATGATTCTATGATTTTATGAGAGGAAGAACAAGGGGTCTGGCAAATTGTGAAGGACAAAGCTCTGGTAATGGAGGGTGGAGATAAGACTCTGTGCAGGTTTTGGCAGGTTTGTGTCATTTTATCCACGGAGGGCAAAGGAAGAAAATCACAAACATGCAGCGACAGGGAAGAACTGTTTTCTCTCTCAGACTCTTCCTGTGCTATTCTTCTTGTCCATTTTAACCTCCCACTTTCTTGAAACAAAAATGATGGAAACAGATAAGAAGTGACTTCAATTAAGTCTGATTCTTTTTTCTCCTTAAATCCAGGAAGCTCTCCACAGCCTTCTTTCTCTCTTTGAAGTGTTGACTTATCATCCTCCTGCCATTAAAATATAATGGGCTAGCAGTGGGTGTGCTGGGATTTGACACCCAGTGGGGAACTGCACCTAATCCTGCACCATCACCTGATCCAGTTTGGCTTATTTTCCCAAGACGCTGACCCCATCTTCACCATTCAAAGCAGAGGAAGGGGAGGACCAGAGAGTTATTGTAGAGGACTTAGTCCAAGCCAGCCGGTCTCTGTGTAGGTGTCACAGAAGATGGTTTCAAACACGACCACATAAGCAGGCGCCTGCAGGAGGGGCTGCCTGCAGACCCCCATGAGGAGGAGAGAGGGAGGGGGGATTTTGTCAGGTGTTCGGGTGCATTTGATCACAGGGTGCCTTTATCTTCCCCACACAGAGGGTTGTGGTGACTCACCAGTCACTTAGTGGAGTGGAAACAGTTTACGGGTCATGGCAACAAACAAACAATGATGGGAGCCAGAGAGACAGGAGACATCTGCTCCAGCATCATCAGCCTTATCTCTGTCACTTGACTGCATGCAGAGCACTTTGGGTCTGGCCAGTCAGCCCTGTGCAAAGCAGAGGTTTGGCTGCCATGGGGCTGTGGGTGCAGGATGGAAGGATGTGGGGGGAAGATGGACTTTATACTTTCAGCAGGGGCTGTGGTTTCCTTGCGAGACAGACAGCAGTTACTGCCTCTACAAACCCATTTCCCAACGACAGTGTCTCAAATGATCTTGTCTGATTGCTTTTCCATCTCAGCCATGAACAACACCAGAGCAGGGATTCACGTTCAGTCAGTCTTCTCTTTCACAAATGAACTTGTGGTGTCATGCCATGCACACGTGCACCCTGAACGTCTCTTCTGGCACAGCAAAACAAACCATAACACAGTGCTCACTCACAAAGGGCAGTGCAGGAAGTTCGTCCTGTAGGAAAGAAGGCTGCTCCCTCTCTTTACCTGCTGTGTGGTGGGCAAGGTGTTTGACAGCCCCATCTAGGGGGAAAAACATCTCAAATATTACTCAGGAGTTAATCTGCACAGGAACACATCTGCTTCACTGCTCCTGACCTGCTGGCATCTTGTCACATCATCCAGATGCTTCTTCTGGTGGCTGCAAGAGGCTCAGATAAGGCTGGGACTGCAGATGTTCCCTAGGGGTGTGAGAGTAAAAATGAAGAAAATATGAGGATTTTTGGCTCTTTTTCCCTTCTCGCTGCTTCTCCTGCTTTTGGCTAATTTTGCTGGCCTAGGCCTGAATGTTTGGGAATATTTTTTTTCCCACTAAAATGGAATTAATTCACCTGAGCTGTAGATTTATAGCTCTACTCATTGTAGTCACCTGTCACTACTTGTTCATAGGTGGTGAAAGGAAGGGTAGAGGCAGGTAATTGCAGGTATTTGGCATACCTGGGCTTTTCCCAGGCCTGTTTTCCTCTCACCTTTCTCTCTGTGTCCAGTCAAAACCAAGGCTGTCCAGTTCACTCAACACAGCCTCAATTTTAAGGCTATGAAAACAGCAGCAGGCAGAAGAATTTGGGAAGAGCACCACTGCATGCATGCCTGTGTCATGTGAGATGGTCTGAAATTATTTTGGCTTCTGACAGTGGCTGATCTGTGCAGATCAAAGACCATAAAAAAATGGTACCTAACTACACATGACTGACTGGTAAGTAACACCAACACCTCATGAAAATCAAAGTAAAATGTTTGGATTCTTCATTTCTTTGCAGGACTTTTCATTTAAAAGTCAGAAAACCAGGAGACAAAATATACTGTATCGTTTGGGCTGGATCATGAGACTTGGTCAAAAAGTTTTACTGAGCTGAGGGAAGAAATTCCAAGTTTTATTGTCTCTGCTCAGCTCACTGTCTGGAATATAACATCCCAACCTCCTCTTTACCTTTTTTTTTTTTTAACCAAAACTGAAAAGCATTCAAGTCCAAGTGCAGCAACTTAGTCACATCAGCAGCCAGAACTGGGCTGGTAAATCAGATCCAAACACCATTTCTGTCAGGTTGACCTTTGTTATTTTGATCTCTTTTGGGTGTTTCAGGTAAGTGCTTTCCACCTACATCTTGTTTCTTGGTTTAGTTGTGCTTTCTCTCCAATCAGTTGATCAAAGGTTTGATCAACTTCTAAATGGAAGACTGGCTACAAGTGACCATGACATTATATAACAAGTTTCTACCAAGTAACTATTTATGCCAAGACTTTAAAGCTTTCAGGAACTATTAATTTTTACACAAATAATGGTGTATTTCCTAATAACTTCAGCTAACATGACATGATGAATAACAGGGAACTGAAATCATCAGGGAAGTAAATCTGTTATGGGCTCAAACCAGTCATTTTTTTAGTTGAGTTTTGGTCCAGCTACAAAGAAAGTTTTGCTCAGTTGGTTGGGGTTTTTTTTGAGTCTCACATAGTCTTCAAAGTGAGAGTGTAGGTTCAGTTCTGGGTTTGAAAAGAAATAACAATTCAAATCAGTTTTCAATTTGGGTTTGGGTTTGATTCAAAGCTGTCAAGCATATTCACAGAGTGATTAAAAGTGTTCCAACAGTTCTGGCCATGAGGAAGGTAAGGCAAACCCAGAGGACATGCAGATCTGGACAAGTACTCTTGCTATTAGCTAAATTTTTCTATTACCTAAATGTTCTTACAGACCAAAGCCCCATTGTTTTAGGCAGGGCAAGGAACAGGTAGTAAGAAATTAACCCTGGCCTAAAAAAACCTTCCCGTCTACAGACACAAAGCTAGAGATGAGAAAAAAAGAAGCGATATTGTCTTTCCCAGGCGAGGAACCGAGGCGCGGGGAGGTGAAGTGACTTGGCAAAGGCAGTGCAGGAAGGCTGGAGCAGAGCTGGGAGGTGCAGCTGGGAGCCCCTGGCCACAGCCCAGCCCGTCCTTCCTGCCCCTCCCCGCACGCCTTGTGTGGCACCGAGCAGAGCTCCAGAGAGCAGGACACAACAGTGACCCCAGAGGCTGGGGAAAGAGGGGACAAAGAAGCCCCGTTTATTTTTCTTTCTGCTACTTTATCTCACTTCAATGGGAGCAGTTGAGAATGTGGAGGATAAATGAAAACAACTGTTGGGCATCAGTCCAAGTGGTTAACAAAGAACCCCAAACTCTTTTAAGTCCTACAACTAAAAGGTGCTGGCATAAAAAGAATAGCATTCTTCTTTGCAGGAATCATTTGTTGAAATCTTTAGTTCTGAATAGGATTCCTTGCCTTCTCCCCCCTTTTTTCCCCTCAGAATTTAAAAACAAATCACACAAAAATATCATGTTCCTCCATTATATGCCATATTAGATGTTTCCTGAGACACCCTGCGGTGTTGATCGCATGTGACATCAGCGTAAGGTCCTGCCTTGGATGACATTCATTAGAAACCCAGTATGATCATCCCCCTTTCCCTTCCAAAATCATGCTCTGGAGTTGGGTCATGTGCCAGGACAGGTACCTATTTTCATCCTCAGCTGGACAGAACTTTTCCTGCTTTCTGTGGCTCTGTGGTGCATCTGAAAGCACCTGTCCATCCTCCATGGGGAGGAATGCAGCACTGGAGAGGGAACACGGGCAGGTTCAGTATGAAGTTTCTCCTGGTGGAAATTTTTTTGAAAATTAAATAAGAAGCCAAGGGAAAAGGCTGGATTTTTGAAAGGAAATTGCTGATACAATAAAGCAGAACAGACAACCAGAGTATTTTTAGTAACCCAGCAAAGAGGCTGACCTGTGTAACTTGGGCTGTGGAAGAGGTTTTGCCTGGAGAGACAGACCATGATTTCTGCACCACTGGGAGCATATCAGTGCCAGGGCTGGATCTTGCAGGGGAAATTTGGCCTTGAGGCTTTGATGCCTGCAGTGGGGAGATTTTTGTAAATGAGCATGCAGCTGTGAATTCCCCGTCAGTTTGCATGGCAAGACTGTAATTGTGTTTGAGACTTCAGTATTGCTTGAGAAGAGCAGACTTTCACCTACCCTGTGCTTAGCACAGGTCGAGGTGGGGAGCCCAGCTGTGTTATTAGCCTGGGCCAGACCTTGCTTGTCATTATAAAATTCTGATGTGTAGTTGAACCTTGGGTTGGAATCCAACAAGTCAGGTGCCAAGAGTGGTCTTACTGCACTAAAGGGAAACAAGAAAGAAACCCAAACAGAATGTATGTACAGGGGAAAAGCGTATTATTTTGCTTAGTAAAACCCACAAATATTCATCTCAAAAAATCTGAAAAGCATAAACTTGGGCTCATTGTTTGGAGGTGACACATTATGGCCTTTGAATACCTTTGCCATCTCCTCCCTGCCTCCCTCTAAAGCTTCCCCTGTCTAGTTACAGCATGGTGAAAGAAACAGCGGATTTGACATTTCCAATTCCTCCTTTGTTCTGAACTTCTGTTGTGGGAACAGAATAAAGGGAACGGAGATCCCAGGAAAGACTGTGAAGAAGAGACAATTTACACTACCTTACTCATATACAACCTTGAAACAGGGCCTGTAATGCCTGGCTCTTTCTAATCCTCAGCCATCAGCAGAGACCTCAGTCCCAGGGACAATCTGCCTTTATTCATGTGCACAGCTGATGTGACAATTTATGGAACTGGTCTTTTTTCAGGTGGCTGAAGTCCATCCCATCCAGGCCATCAAGTTTCTCTATTTCTTTTGTCAGCTGTTTAATTGTGAAGCCAAATGGCCCTGAAAACATTAATTCAGCCACTTTCTATGACAGTTTTTACAGTTTCAGGTAATTATATACATTGGCCTTTTCAACCCAAAACTCCTGTCCATTTCTTAATGCACAGGAAAATCTCACTCTGCAGATTAAAACAAGTTATCATTGGGACACATCTGTCTCTGCTGCCAGCAAAGCCCTAAGTGGGAAGGTCAAAAAGTTCTCCAAAACCACAGGCTTGTTCCCCCCCTGGGTGCCAGCCACTACTTGCATGAGAAGGATGAAGTGGTGAAAGAGCAAAAAAACCCCTCTGAAATGTTCATGAGGCCAGAGGTTCAGTGTGGGAATTCTCAGCGCAGGAAGGTGTCCATATCCAGTATTCCCCAGGAGGCCTTGGGGAATCAGTAGATGCCTCCTGCAAAGCAGGCATCAGTTGTCTCCTCTGCAGAGCTGGAGCTGCCTGTTGTGGCCGTGCTGATGCAGGACTGGCCAGGTGTGAGAAGGGGCTGAGGGAGGTACAGCCAGAAACTCATCTGGCAATTCTGCAGGATGCACTGTCAGCTGAAAAAATTGAGTCACAGGCCCCTTGAATTTCTCAGGTTTGGGAGAAATGAGGGATTTAATGCATCTTTCTATCCTTTACCCATCCATAAGGCAGCAGTGACACCAGCCAAACTAACCCTCCTCACCAGCAAGTTGGGAAAATAAACCCATTTTCATCATCATTTATGAAATGCTTGGATTCCTTTGTGATAAATGACATAGAAGAGGCCATAAGGAAATGAATAATTCCAGCTTCAGAAGAGAGTTTGAGTAGTGTGCTGAAAAGAGATGACCTTGGGACCACATGTTGATTGTGGATGTTAAAGTAAAATATTCAGCATCTCCATATTAAACTACCACTACTCACAGGCTGTTACACGAGGCAAAGATGTTACCAAAACCAAAACCAAGCAAAACCCAAATGAATAAGGATATCTTTCAGACACTGGCAATTCCATAGCTGCCAGAATATCCTTCTTCAGATTTTCTGGACTGGTACATGTCTAAACAGGGAATATCTAATGGTGTCAGAAAATTTAGAGGGTGAACAAAAAACCCATGTGAGGATTTTCATGATGATATTGTCAGCGTAGGAAAACCCTGTAGTAGCATCTCTCTTGCTGTCTTCTTTGTGCAAACCCAGAATATCTCATATGGGTCTGAGTGCTTCTTTCCACTCTGCTGTGCAGGAGGAAGGGAAAGAAAAAAAGAGGCAAAATCAGCTGGCCTGATTTCACTTTCTGATTTCTCAGACCACAGTAATTCCACCACAGTGAGCAAGATCAGAATTAGTCTCTAAATGTTTATTTAGAACTCCTTGAGGATGACAGAAAGGAAAAAAGTGGGGATGTGCTGAAACATTGCCCCAGGCACATTCAGCAGTTATTAAAAAGAATTCACTTCCATGCAAATTGTATTTCATCAGCTAATTAAGAAGGTATTTATCCTCCGCTTTAATTAATATCTTGTCTCTTCCTTCCGAAATACTTAATCATGGAATGAAATCATCACAGAAATATTGCCCTGAAGTTAGTATCAGCATTTTGTATCTCAGCAAATCTGACATGTGTGTGTATGCATATATATATATGTGTGTGTGTGTGTGTATATTTTAATAGCAGCAATTATAAACTACTCTGCCAACTTACAGAACTGCTTTACATTTCTGGCTTGCTGCCAGGCTTTTTTTTCCCCCAGAGCCTGATGAATAGCAACTGTTGTGCACTCCAGATCTGTGCTCCATTTAAGCAATATTCCCAAAGAACTCGGCCTCCTTAGCCATTAAGCACAACTTTGTTAGGCAGTGCCTAGGGCGATTGACAAAACCTATTTGTTAACTAAAAACTGTAATCAGTGGTTTGTGTATCAGCAGCATAATACTCTCAGTAAGGCTACAATGTAATGGATGGAAAATCGGTTATTTCCTGAGCATCAACAACCAATTTTCCACCAGTTAGGCTAGAGATGGATATCTTAGAGGTCTGTAGGAGTCAGAATTAACTAGTGCCAGCTTAAGCATGGGAAAGATACTAGCAATGTATATGGGAGTGGGCTTTTTAAACAAGCTGGATGAGCCATGCTGGAATATATTCATTGCTGCCTGTAATTCAAGTTTAAATTACAAATCTTGCTGGACTATTGATGTTGGATTGAAACGGAATGCATTTCCTGGGAGAAGGTTTAGTCCCTGCCATTTGTAATGTCTCAATCCAGACTGTTTACAAAGGTGTTAAACGGAAGTTATGGGCTTATGGGAGGTGCTGCAGAAACTTTACCACAAAAGAGAACAGCTTGAAGATAATAATCCTATCCAGGCTTAAAAAAATTCTATGAAATTTTGAGATGAAGCCTCAATTCCTTAATCAAACTTCACTCTTGCTGTTAAATCAGTAGGCAACGTTCAGTCTGTTCTGAGCATCACTCCCATGAGTGCTGTCTTTCCATTCATCTTGGAGACATTCCTCACCCAGAATCCTTGATTCAGCTCAGCTAATCCATTAATATAAATAAAAACAAACACCAGCAGGATGTAGCTTATCAGTTATTCCTGAGATGTTCTTATCTCTTCCAGAATTTCTCACTGGGAAATAATGTGCAGACCTTTCTCCCCTCCCTTTCTGTCAAACCTGTGGCTGGAGTGCTCCACCACTGCTAAACTGAAAACCACCAGTCATAAGCCTAACTGGAACAATTCACTCACTGCAGCACTCTTAGAGATTTTGGAGATTTTTGGAGTTTCCCTTATGAGTCAAGAGCTGCAAAGCCAGGTCCCAGAGGCAAGTGACTGCACGTGCCATCAGCCAATAGCACAGAGAGGTCACAGGACCCAGGCTTCAAGCCCTTAAGTGTGTGTGGGAAATCTCACTGTGTTAACAATTCCTTTCTTTATTTCTCCTCTTAACATGGTACATTATTTGAACATTTTTAAGTGAACCCTTTGTTAGGGAGCATGACAAATCCCCAACTAAGTGGAAGCGTGGTGCTGCTGGACTGAGTGCTCTGTGGATCTTGCTGCTCTAAAGAGAATGATTGCAAATCCTTGAGACATTTTTCACTGAAAAGATGGATTAGTAGGCAGGCATGTGCTGGGGCTGTAAGTCACAACTTATCTCAGAAAGTTTTGACTTTATGTCTTTGCATGCCTAAGAAGTCATTTTTAAATGCAGCTTTAGCCTTTATGAGTCCCTATGGATCTCTGCAGAAATCTGTAGCTGCAAAGACTGTCCAGGCTTTTTGATGAGGGCCTGGGAGCTCAGACAGGACAAGAGGAATCACTGCTCAGTTTCTGTTCCTGAGAGCGTCACCAACTCTCATCGTGCCACTAAAGTTCTCCAGGCTCCAGCTTTCCATGTAAAGCAGGTATAGAAAGATGTGGAATATTTTAATCTTTTGTTAATAGTTAGAGAGAGGCTTGGCTCAATGGCATCACCAGGAAGTGTTTCAGATCAGTGCTGAGTTACAGAACAATGGTGTCTACACCTTTGTCTCCCTAGGCTGGTTACTGAAAATGACACAATGGAGGGCTCAGAGGCCTGGTGGGATTTTTGTAAGGTCTGAAGCAAGGAAACTCAGGAGTTCCCACTGCCTAATCCACCCACATCCATCTCTTGACCCTCTTCTTCCTCCCCTTCAGAGCTCAGTCCACGGTGTCCTCTCTTCAGTGGATCCTGCACTTTTAATGCTGACTAAACAGTTAAGAAATCTGTGCTTCTAATTCTGTTTCCATTAGCTCCATTTTCAGTCAATACAATCAGGTTTGCTGTAATTCCCACATTTTGGAACTCGTATTTATTACACAGAAACAGTCAGAACAGTGAGAGATTAATTTTCTTGCCTAGGACAGATGGGAACTATCTAAACATTTTCATCTGCCAAACTTAGTAAAAAAATATGAGAAGACGACCAAAAATAAGACTTCTTAAGACTTATCCTGAGAAGACATATTGACAGATCACCAGAAAAAGCCCACGACCTCCCAGCCCTGCAACAATAGGGTGCTTTAGGCATTTTAGAGGCTTTGTTGATTTGTTCAGGAGTCTTCCCAGATTTGTCTCAGTTCTCGAATTTTCTGATCTGCTTCACCCAATCAGTGCCCTCATTAAGCAGTGGAGGCAGATGCTGCTGGAAATTTTAGTAGGAGCTTAGGATGAAGCAGACATTGATTGTTTTGCCCTTCCTTTTCCAATCACTGAAATGACATTCGGATTCCAGGGATGAACAGATATGGACACTCAACCGTGTGATAAGAAGTGCTGAAGCAGAATCTGCATGTGTATACAGAATATATCTGCAGACTGGGCTGTGATTTACTATGAGGCTTAAAAATGCTTTAAAGACTTCTAAGCACAGGAAGAAATATGCTGTTAGTAAAGCTTCCGTGTTATCAGCCCAGCTAAATAATGATGTGCAATGTGTCATGTGCAAAGAATATATTAATGCTTGGATAAATATTTTCCTAATGTCTGCTTGGTTGATATCTCCTTGGCATATAACCAGAGGATAGTAAATAACACTCATGACTCTGTTTACTTAAGGTCTGTTTTCTCTCTTGTCTTTTACACTGGCAATAATTTTGGGGGCTTCAGGGGAGGAAAAGGCAGAGGGAACTGGAGCCTTGTAAAATGTTTGTTTTCCTTACAAATTTCACAAGAAATAAACTGTTTATGCTTTAGTGTTTCACTGCCATGGAAATGTTAGATGATTTTGTGTGACTGTCAAAGTGTTTAATGTGTAGCCAAGCAGTAGCATTATAGAGAGTGGGAGGGGAGGAAAAGGAGAAACAGAAGGAACACAATGAAAAAAAAAAAAATTAGTGCACTTTGCCTCGTAGTTTCTAGCACTTTATTTTCCCTTGCTTGTGGGCATGACTTAATGCTGGTTACTCCCCTTGGCTGCAAACTGCATTCATTTTAATCATCTGTTTTGACAGCTTCTTTCCCCCTCAGGCTCATCTCTAATTGAATTTGTCATGCAATCTCACCTCCCCTGAAATTGTTTGTACGGGAGGGAACCTGGGAGGCAGCTGGACCCAGGTTGGTTCCTGCAGTGTTACCTGCAGAAATCAGCCTGTTTTACTCCTGCCTTTGGAGCTGAGAGGTCTGGCATTGTCTGGCATCCCACAGACGTGGCAGTCATACTTCCAGATCTAATCTGATGCCTTCACACAGTGCTCAGTGAACTTCTAGTTCAGATCCCTAACAGCTCCTGCCTTCTCTGCTATCTTCCATGTGGTGGGGTAGGCATGCTCATAAAGAGCTATTCACTATGAGATTAAATTTCTCCCTGCAACCCCAAAAATGCAGTTTTTATGTCCTTTATGACATCTGTGTACATTGAAAGGTGTTTGTAGATTGCGCAGAGTGGATTCAGAGTCCCCCAAGCAAAGATGCAGCCCTGAAAATCTGCAGTTTTCGAGGATACAGGTCTCACAGAATTTGACACGTGATGTTTAGTGAGGCTGTGATTTGCCCTAGTGGTTGAGAAGCACCTTAAGAATAGCACCTCTTTATTTTTCTCTCTCCAAATGTGTTCAAGCCTATTAGTCTCAAATACTGTGTTTTTCTTCTTAACAAAGGAAAATAGCACACTTAACAAAAACAACCCAAAGGCACGTTTCCTGTGTGGGTACACATTTTCTGTGGAAAAGAACTGGCTAACTTCGATCCCACAATAACAAAATGAAATCCTTCTTATACCCAAAAGAAGGTGTTGGAGTTTTTTTTTAATGTTTCTGTTATTGAATTAATCTGAGTCGTTCCACACTGCGAGCCCAAGATGACAGAGTTAGGCACGGGGGAGACACACACACTGGCATAAGACCACTCATTTTCTTCCATAAGTGGAGCCATCATGTTGTCTACATCCCTCAAAAGTGCTGTGTCAACATCTCCCTGCAACAGAAGTGTTCATGGTGTCCAGATAACACGTGTCACGTGTTTGACACACCAGCCTGTTATCTCAGCTGGCCAAACACTGAGGATAAACAGTGTCATGGAAGTGGACACGTGCTTTAGACAAGCTTTGTGATCAACCCAGATTTACAACCTTTATATCTGACTGCAGCATAAACGAAAATATGACAGGCTTATATTGTCTTCATCTGAAAGATAACCTGTAGGAAAAGTTGTATTGTAAAATCACAAGCATTACACTTCAGAAGTCAGAGAATTTCCCAGCAGAATCCACAAAATTCCTGGATTTTGTGAAATTTGTCTCTCCCTACCGGGATCCTAACTGCAACACAGGTACTTGTTAGTATTTTAACTAAATGCTAGTTAAGTACTTGGTTTTTGCTTTCAAAAGCCATACACTTTCTAAAGTGTATGTCTAAAACTCATCAAAACCTATTTATTCCACTTTTTATTTTCTTCCATTAGCCTCTTTATTTTGAGCAGCAAACTTCTTCCTCCCCTCTTTGGCATCTCTTCAGAAACAATTCCTTTTTTTCCTTGTTTATTTTGTGTATTTTTCCAGTGTGCATTGTCAGAAAAGAATACTTTGACCCCTCCAAAAGTCTTTTGTTACACTGATGAATCACAGAATTCAGTGGTGGGCTAAAGAGGTTACTATTCCTACGCAGTGCAGTCTGGGGTAGATGAAAAAATCAAACTTCTTATGGCAATGCCATTATAAAGTGAATAAATATTGCCAGATTCCAATCTGAGACATTATTTTCTTTCTTTCTTATATGCAGATAATGCACAGGTCTTGTAAATAAAGGATATAATGTCACGGAGATGGAGGTAGGAAATGAAGCTTAGTTTCCTTTTCTTCCATCTTCACCTCCCAGGGAGAAGTTAATTTTGGCTGTGTTCAGTCTGAGTTCACAGAAGGGAGAACACAAAAAAAACCCTTACTTCTTCTATAAGTCCAGTGCCAAATTAAATGGAAAGATGAAGCAAAAATAATAATAATAAAGATCATATTCGGATCGGGGGGAAAGAGCTAATATCCTCTCCAGATTTCAGCTCTCACCCCTTTGGCATCTGTATTTGCCAGTTCATTAGGAAACATCTCAGTTTTTGGTCTAATTTAAGTGGACAGATGCTGTTTTTCCACAGAACGAAGTGGTATGAGAAAAGCCTGTCAGATTTAGTTTGGCATTTTCTTTTGTTACATTTTATGTTTATGGGCCACTTTTTTTCCTTCCCACAAATAAACTCTCCAAGATAGACACGAATCCCTTGGCAGCAAGGAAACAGAAATCCTGCTTGTAGGCATATGCCCTGCTCTGCAGTCTCAGAAAGCTTTGCCAGTGTCCAGGTTTGGCAGATCCATGTTCATGTTACATATATCTTTTACATGCTGGCAGCAGTCCTTTCCATTTAGGATAAACCGAGAGCTGAATAGGCATAAATATTTGGGCTTAACCGAGATACAGCGTGGGAAGGCAAGGCCAGATGATATTCCATGTACACCGTGGTGCAAAGCATCTGAAGCCTGAGAGGTCCTGCAGTTGTACCTGGCAGGAAGTCCAGCAGAAAACCAGCCAACCCCCTCTGAAGGCCCAGCCTCACTCCCCACATCTTCCTGGCCCACGTGCAGGAAACTCCGGGTGAGGTTTATGGACTCGGTTTTGCTGCAGGTCAACCAAAAGGCTTGTAAGTCCCTCATGGGCTTGAAATCCAGCAGGGCAGGACTGGATCTGGTTCCCATGACTCTGCTTATTGGCTGTTCTGAAAATTAAGTCCAGAGTATCCTGAGCAGAGTAAGCAATCAACATATCTGAGCTGATGTCTAGCCTGGATAAATATTCACTCGGCCCTGCCAGCTCCAGAACCTGGACACCCCTGAATCCAGGTGGAAACCAAACAGGATTTCCTCATGCAGAGGGGCACACTGAGCACCAGTCTGAGTCCCACATCACTGCTGTATCTAATTACCCCCAAAGTCACTCCCCATCTATTTATTCCTTGTCAGTCTCCCCACTAACACAGCCCTGTGCTGGAGCATTCCCCGCTGGAATCGCTGGTCTGCATTAGCTGGCTGCTGGAGCGTAACAGCCCAGCCTAAAGCCCATCAATATCAACCTGTGGATTCCCAGGGGCTCTCAAAAATGTGCAGACATCATCTGGCAACTCACAGCCCTAAAAGGCAGCCTTGGAAATCAGTGGGGCTGGGCATTTCTTGCTGGGCCAGAGGCAAGGTGGTGCTCTGGTGCCAGTGAGGAGCAGAGTATTCCAGCCAGTGTGGGCAGGAGCAGAGCTCTGTCCAGCACATGGGTGCCATTCCAGCAGTTCTCTGTGTGTGTGCCCAGAACTGGACATACTGGAGCCAGAGAAAAGGCAGAGCGCATGCTGTGGGGTGTGATGAGGTGATTTGGAGCAAATAAAGCTTAATTAGTGCACAGTGACCCTTAACAGTACACACAGAATGACTAGGTTGGAAGAGACCTCCGAGATCTTCAAGTCCAACCCATGCCCTAACACCTCAACTAGACAAGTAATTTCCTGGATGATGAAATATCCACCACCCAGTGATTAAAACATACCACTTAATCACATAGCATTTTTCTTGGAAATGTGCATTTACTTGGAGCTTTCATGTTTTCTTCTTTCCTCAGGGAAAGGGTAAAACACACCTCTCACACAGATCTGATGTTGAAGTCCCCTTTCTGCTCCTAGTTCTCATGGCCAGCATTGCTTTTTCCTCCCTCTGGTTTGCAGGTTTGGCCCTGAGTTTTCCAGGGTTAAGGACAGAGAAAAGAACTCAAATCTGGCTCATTTATAAGGACTATTTGAGCTCCAGGAAAGCATGCTCTGTTCTTCAGGGCATGTGTCTGAGGGATCATGTGGGACTCCTCTTACCTGGGTCTCTGTCCTGACACTGTGTTCTCTGCTGTCTCTAATTAGATGTGATCCCGAGGTGTTTTTGCAGTTGGGGCACTTGCACTCCTCTCAGGAGACAGAGGTTATCACAGGTACATAGGACTTTGCACTATAAGGATTTTCCTGGGATGGCAGTGAGTCTTCTGCCCTGATTTAGTGAGATCTAGGAACATAATATGCACAGGACTTCTGCTATGTGTCCAGTTTTGTTGATATTGGCCCATGTATTCAGATGTGGGATGGAGTAACAGATGAAGAAAGACAAGCTGTATGGAATCATTAAAACTCCAGCTGCAAAATAATGTTAATTGCATGGTGCCTTACTCCCATAAGAATTGGAGTTTCTTTTAGCAAATTAAATCCACTCCCAGATGAGATACACCACAGATGAGATTCAGCCACAGCTCTGCTCTCTCTCTTGAAAGCTTTTGGAATATTGCTCTTTTAATTTCCCTTGCTGACAGAGCCTCACACGACAAGGGCTGCAATAGCAGAAGATTCTGCAAGAGCCTGCTGACAGGTGATTAACAGCTCCTGGATGCTGTGAATCTGACCACAGTTCTGACCACGGGAGCAGTTAAACAAATTATCAGCAGAGCATTTTGTGGTTAACTCACCCTTTTCTCTAAACAAGTCTGCTAATGACATTCCCTGGCCTGGCACCCCTACACACTTGTGTGCTGAGAGATGCTGTTTCTCATGTCTAACACACTCCTTAAAAACACAGCAACAACAAAGGCAAAACTGCAAGGCAAAAAGAAATCTGGAGTCCCAGTAAAATGACTAGCAAAAACTGAATAAAGGCATGCATTTTAGTAAACTGGTTCTTTGGAGTGTTCTTTCAGCCATGCGAGGGAGCTGGAAATGTTTTCATCCCATTTATTTCAGGGCTGTCTTTCGAGTTTTCTGTCAGACCCAATACTCTTTCCATGCCAACCAGTGCCTGAGAGTGGGGTAAGTCCCTGGCATTTTGAAGGGCTCAGAAGTCAGAATCTAAGAAATGAGAATCTAAGAAATTAGCTGGGATCCTAAACATGGGCAGCAATTGTGCAAATACTTTCCCATGCTACTTGTCCAAAGGCTTTGTTGGAAATGATCCACGGGGTGAAGAGAAAGGGAGATGACACTGTGGGGCTGTATGGAGAAAAATCCCCTGTGGACACCATGAGATGTATGGGAAAAGGAAGGAGGGATCCATGTAATCCCCTCAAGAGTCACTGTGGACTTTGTAGGGTCAGAGAGCCTCAGAGTAAGTCACTGAAGCAGGATTTGATCACAACCAAGTCACTGCTCTGATAGGTAAAGGACACAGAGGAAGCTGGGCAGTGACATTCATAGACCTACAGCATTTTAGAGACAGATTATTTGGATGCCTCCCTGGTGTATCTTATTCTCTCAAACTTATATTTGATCAACAGAGCTAAGGGTAGAAGAGAGCTGAGGATATTGCACACCCTGGTGTGGCCCATGGGATCTTGTGGACATCATCTTCATGACTGTGCAGAAGCTTTGGGTTCTGGCACCTGGGTATCTATGACCTAGGGCTTAGTGTCCTCAAGAAAGGGGAATTTAGGGCTAATGTCAGTCCTTGCCCTTCTTTAGAGGTGTCTGGAATTGAATGCATGAGGATGAAAGACATGAAAATACCCTTCTAGCTTTAATCTTTTAGTTAAGAATGTGTGGTGATTTTTCAGGAGATTCCTGCCATATAATGTGTCTTAGAGCCAGTTCTTGGGAGGCTGTAGTGATCCAAGGTATAGAAGCAGCTCTTATCCCAGCTCTGCTGAAGATCCAAGCCAGGAAATCTGGGACTGGCCACTCGTTTGTACTCCTCTCCATGCACCCTTGGGATTGCTTTCTTCTGAAATTGATGGGGGAAGACAATATTCCAGAGATCATCAGATCATGTCATGAGGAACATGACGGGTGACACCTGATTGTTTTGGGTTTGAGGAGACAGGAGCTACCAGGGGAGATTAAAAGCTGTGGTAACTCAGGTAGTGTGTCCACTTTAATTGTAGCCTCTCTTCTTGTCTTTCCTCTTTTGTAGTAGGCAAAGAGTCTTTGTCACAACAATGAATTCAATGGCTCCCCAAGGAATAAAAGCAGATGGTTCCACACCTTTACAAAATGAATCGTTTGAGTGAGAGAAGAGTCCTTAAGAGAGGTTTTCAGCTCCAGTAACTCACTGAGGCATGTGCAGAGAGCTCAGAGAGTGAGGACTTGCCATACTTATAAGATGGTGTTTGCAGTGAAAACCATTATGTGAACCCTGCTTTCTTCCCTTAGAGTGAGTTAGAAGCATGTGGTTGTGTAAAGTCCATCCCTGAAGTGCTTTTTCACTTTGAAGAATTCAGGATACAATGCTTATTTTTTTTCTCCTTGATGCATGAATGAGAAGTTAGGTCTGCTAACTACCTAGCCTGGCCTCTGTGTACTTAACCCTGCTGAAAATACTGGCTATGTTTGTTCAGAATTGAGAGGGAGGAAGAAATCAAAGCTGTTGTCATAGCCAGGCTCTTCTGAGCCTCTTCTGCTGTGTCCTGACATTTTCATTTCAGAGAAAGAGTGATATGCCTTCAGCATATCTTCAAATAAAGCAAAAAAAGTGATTTCTGAAAGCATGTGGAGGAATATGCAATTTATAGAACAGTTCAGATAGATTTTTCTGTAACAACATTTACTAATATTTCACTAAGCAGCCTTTTTGTTCAGGAGAAAGAAAAGGATGAAGAGTGAGAAGACTCATTCTGCGGAGAAGCTGCAAGTAACTTTGTTTTACCTCAAACAGCAGCAGTTTCTGCTTCAGGTTAAACATTTCATTTCTACCTGCAGAATTCACTGCACACAGCTCTGCCAGAAGGTGATGGAGAGTTTTGAGAGAAATTTTACAAGGCCCCTCAATTTCCAAAATGAAGCTGGACTGACCTGAGAGCTCCATTCTGGAGGCAGGAAGGGTAACAACCCTTCATTCACCCTATAGCCCCTAAAGTCAAATGATTGCTCTCTCCAGGCCATTGCAAAATTCCACTGGTGGTAATTTAATGTAATGGATTTTTTTTGGTTTTTTCTGAGGCTGGTTTTCTTTTTAATGTGCTTAAATGAAGAATAAAGTGCAAGTGTATAATTACTACCATGCTTTCTTAGTAAATGCTTCTAAAAGCAAAAAATCATGTTAAGAAGTTTAATACTTTATTTGAGTTTTCCTGCCCTCTGATGTGTTGTCATGACTCTTGTTTTCACTATGTGGAACCCATGGGTTGGTTTTGCCAAGAAAACTTTACGTGTTCCTTTGTGTCTATACTGCAGTCAGAGCAGGTTTTTGTGATTTTGCTGGCTTTTGCAGAGATTTGTTAGCAAAAACTATTGCTGTGTTCCGTGGAAGGACCATGAACATACATTCTAGATTAAATTTATTGCTTTCAAATCAGCCACAGAAAGATGTGGTCACTTGCAGTTGAGCCAGACCTGCACAAAAAATGATTTTTTTTCTCCCTTGTGGTCACAAGGAGAAATTAAGACAGGGAAGGAGAGAATTGGATTTTGTCAGACCAAATCATAGTGGTTTGGGCCATTTGGTGAGGAAAAAAAAAAAAAAAATCAGTTTCGGCCAGTCTGTTTCACTTTCAGGTTATTTAACTCTGAAGATAATGACAACCATTTTCAAAGAATGATATCAGAGCAGACTTCAGAATGCATCAATACAGAGGGAGGAAATCAACCTGCATGGTTGGTTCAGTTCATAATTATGTGTTGGAGAGAGCCTCATTTAAGTTTTTCTCAAGTTTTGAAAGCTGAGCCTCCTTCAAAAGAAGGTGAAAGTCTTCTGCCTTCCCCCCTTCCCTGAATATGTACATTCAACAAGAGTTTGGACAGCAGCTTTTGTAGCACCTCATGATGGGCGCTTTTTAATGCTTTAAGTGGTGAAACCAATTAAAAAAAACCCCAAACCCTGAGGGCAAGGAGCAGCTTAGAGGTACTCAGAGTCTCTGCAAACTCAGGGTTCCATTGCTGCCTTATCTATTATAGGGATTTCCTATGTGTATGTGCTATATCAAACACTGTTTAAACTTTATAGGATAGATGTAAGTAAACATGCAATGTCTGCGACATCAGAGATTATGCCTTCCTTTTCAAAGAATATTTTCATTAGTTATTAATTAGGGCCTTAGGTGCTTCATTTTAGGTGTATTCAAGCAGCCACTTGTTTCTGAGGATCTGAGACTCTGAGTTTCTAAAATAACTCCTAAGAGGCCTTTCTGTTTTCACCCATTTCTCTTACTTCCCCACACCTAGAATTACAGAGAATTTTGGGAAACACTGAACTATATTTTTAT
This sequence comes from Hylia prasina, assembly GCA_013397195.1. NCBI lineage: Eukaryota > Metazoa > Chordata > Aves > Passeriformes > Sylviidae > Hylia > Hylia prasina. The sequence continues at coordinate 597,891 of VYXD01016284.1, forward strand.
GTCTGGAGCTTGTTTCAGGTCCAGCACTGCCTTTGATCCCTTATGACCTGGAGATCTGCTCAGCTCAGTGCTTGAGTTTCCACATTTATGGATAGTCAATAATGAAAATGCTTCCTGGCACTGTGGGACTGGCCAGGTTGATGCTGCTGTGCTTTCCAAAGGATGTTCTCTGGGGTGATGGCCCCTTCACAGGTTTTATACTCACACACCAAACCAAACATTTTCTGGAGTTTTGAGTCCTTATGATAGGAGCTCCTGAACTGCAATACCAGAAAGAACAGGAACTACAGTAGGGGAGTTTGCCTCCCCCACATAGTTCAGGTTCATCTATATTACATTCTCAATCCCTTTTTATGCACAATGAGACCTTGGGCAACAATTCCTTTGTTTTGCCACTCTCTATCCAGCAATCCACAGCCCCAGGATTGCATGTTTTTGTTTGACTGCAGCAGATTTGGGTCTTCTTACAAGTCAATGGCCAATCTGTTTTCCCAGACATGTTTTCCAACAATTTTATTCCTCTCCCCAGCCCTAACACCCCCAAAACCTTTGCAAAATACTCCTTTTTCGCTTTTGACAATCCTGGTTTCAGATTCCTTTTGCCAGCTAAAGGATTTCTGAGCAGGTTGACAGACATAACATCTCCTTCTTTTAAAAACAGTCCACACACTGCAGTGATGAGCTGGGATCTGTGCTTATCTTAAATTACAGAGCCATCACTCAGGCTGGGAAGATCTCCCTTTCTTGGCGTTTTCTGAAGTGAAAGACCCCTTGCCTTCATCTCTGACCAGATTGCTTTAAAGCTGCTTCTGCATTTGTCAGAATCTCTATTGTATGCATGAGAGAGTATTGCCATGAGAAGGGACTTTTATAAAACATACTGATACCAAAGAAGTAAAAAAAAATACTTGAGAATCTCTTACAGGCCTTGAATCAGGAGTGCTGCCTTTGTGGGTGACTTGATCTGAGCTAATGTGTGTTATTTTGCAACTGCAAAAAGATTTTTGTTCCTTTCAGGGCAAGTCAAAGCAATTTGAAAGGCCCGGTAGATACTTGCATGTGACTGTGCAAGAAGCATTTCTTAGGAGTCTTGATGCTTTAAGGAAAGTAGCACCAGGGATGGAATACCAGAAGCGCCTTGTTTCCACTTACTGTAAATGATCATAAATTCTACTGCTACTTTATTGTGGTGGTTGTAGTTCTTGGAAGAGTAAAAGGGGTGGGAAACGAGTTCCCAGTCAGTTTTATAAAGTACAAGGTTGCTTGTATTGGTACCAAGTCCAAAGTGCAATATTTCAACTATGAATGATTGGATGTTTTCCCAGATTCCCATAAAGTCATTAAACACACTGTAAAGGGTCACCCATAACAACCAAAAGATCAGTACAAGCAGGACTGGAGCAGATTGTCAAGGCAGTCCTGGTTTTCCAGGAGGTGAATTCACACTGAACTGTGCAGCCTTGGAGGTTGCCCTGACTGGGGAAATGGGCCCTGTAAAGCCAGCTCTGATCATGTCTCACTCACAGCTCGCTCTGGCCAGTCCAGATACGTCTCATAAAAGGAGCAGCCAAGAGCCAAGAGCTTTTCCATCCCTAGGGAGCTCATCTCAGGCGGAGCTTCCCTTTGGAGAAATCTTCCCTTAACTAAAATCCAATCTTGGATCAATTCCCAATGATCTTCCAAAACTGAGACAGCAGCAACTCTCATGGTTATTTTTTTAATGCTTTTGTGGCAAAGTCTCATCCGAAAGAATGAGGATGATGCCCAGAGGATCTACAGATGTTATTTTAGACCTCTCCACAGAAGTAACAGAGAATTGGGTTGTCACCTATGTTTATTGAACCATTCTAGAGAATTTGATAGCTGTAATGTGATTTTTCTATTACTCTGTATGACTGTTCTGCAGCTAGTGGGGAAATCATTATTTTATAGCACACTCTGCTAGAAGGTGAGAGCCCACTGCTGGCAACAGCTGGAGGTGTTCTGCCTGCAAAAACACTGCTTCCACAGGGGGACCCCTCCAAGAAAAACTGAGGAGGAGACTTCAGCCAGCAGAGACACAGCTCAGCTTTGGGATGTTCACAGCAGCTCAGCAGACAGCTGAAGTTTTACCTTCCTGGTCGACTTCTCCAGTGGAGGATCTCCCTCAGTGCCTCAGAGGTCCAAGTGTGCTGCCTCAGCACAACACTTGGCTTCCAGAGGCGTGGGAAGGGAAAGAGGACATTGGGAATCAGCTCTTGTTTTCTCTCATAGCACACAAAGCATTGGCACTGGAGAAACGCAGGTCACCACGCAGATTTAAATATTCACAAAGAGTTTGTTTTCTCAGGAAATACTGAGTTTAGGATGGAAAATAAACTTCTAAAATTTGGCTTTTGACATCTGCTGTAGAGACAGCTCATTATGAAGCTGCAACAAGATGCACTTTCAAACTGAAGCAGGAAATACATTGGTTCATATGTGACACACAAAAGGCCTATGCAGCCCACTTCATGCTTGCTTAGGGCAGCAACAGACATGGAAGCAGAGACTGGATACAGGACTGAACTTTTCACAGTCCTGGGTGTGTTTGGGTAAAGGCTTTGGCTCAGTTTGTTGTGCCAAAATACAAGCAGGCCATGAATCTGAATTTTCCCAAAGTTCAAATGCAGCCATATTCAGACTCGTCAGACCCCTGCTTATTTGGCATGTTGTGACATTTACACACACACACAGGGACTCATTTAAACCATCCAAGTCAAATCCTCCTACAGCCACAAACACATAAAATTTAAATGCTTTTTTTTCAGAGAGTTTGGCTGAAATTAGACCTTTTTATAAATAACAGAATAATTATTTTTACTTCCTACACAGGAACTCAAATGTTTGATTCATTTTGCTCTTTTTGGCAGAGCTGATAGTTCTGAAATAGTTTTCCCTGGCATCTCAGCAATAACAGTTACCATTAACCCTGAAGACTCCTGATGACCTAAACTCAACTTCAGGATACTTAATTTCTCCTCCATCCTACCCACATAGGAATGTGAGATGAAACATAACAAAGCATACTAGTGATTAGAGCCTAACTTTTTCTTGTGACTGTTTCTAGCATATATGCAACAGCTTGAGGTACTCCACATCTGTCTTTACATTGAAATATGCTTGCTTTTTACTTGGATATAATTTTTGGTAAAATATTTTTCTAGGATTTCCTTACCCAACAGGAAGAGCAGAGAGCTACTGAGTGTTGCTCAGAGGAAATAAACCGACCATACCTCCACTGCACCTGAAAATCCCAACTCTTTCTGGAGCCCACAGCTCCGTGCTTCCTGGAAGCTCTGGACTAACTGTGCCCACACTGAACAGAGGGTTCTTCAGTGAGCAGTAAGCCATGTGCAAATCAAAGATGTTGGTGTTAAGAGCCTGCACGGAGTGGCTGTGCAGCTTGATGCTTCCCAGAAACCTCAGAGAGAGAGTGTGTGTGCAGCACATACTTCTGCCTGGGAAGTGCCAGGTTCCACTCACCACTGGCAAATGCTGGGGTTTAATGAGAACTACTGTGCTGACAGATCTCTGGCTGCTTCCATTACGTGGGAACAGTAAAGACATGATTGTTCTCGCTGGTGTGACTAGACCCACATGCTTGCCTGCCCTGGCCTGTCCCAAGCCACTCGAGTTTTGGTGGCCTGGATGGCACGTTTGTCTCATCGTGTGTCTGAGATGGTTCAACCACCACCAAACAAACCCAACCCACACACAGCTTAACCTCTCAACCCTGAGCTCAAAAAATAGGGAGCTCCATGTGTTATATGGGATAAAGATCTAGAAGAGAAGACTTTTGCTAATCTAGTCTCTTTTTGATAATTTATGAAGAGCTCAGAAATTGGGGAGCTCCATGTGGAGGACACCGGGGTGAGACACAACACTACAGGCTTTTCTCAATGAACACAGCAGTGATGATACCAGCTTAGAACTGCAGAAAACAGCAAGATGCAGACCAAAATGCTGGGATAATGTTTGGAACATCTTTGGTGTCTCCGCATTTCTGGTGGAGAATTCTTGGATCTCTTTGCCATTCTATTAGCAAATTGTTCTAGTTTCTGTGGTCTGGAATGATGAAGAAGCAAAGGATCTTCTTCATGTTGGAGAACATCCCTCTTCCCACTGCACAACAATGTACAGCAGAGCTGGTGTTTAGCTAAATTGTTCTTCCATCTATGACTGTGTTTTCTTAGTCCTCGTCCTGTCAGCCAACACAGTCCCTCTCCTACATTAATCGTTCCAGTCTGAACATTTTTTTCTTAAACTGTACACACTTTTCATGTGTCCTTTCAAGTGTTCTAGAGAAGTTGTTTAGAATGAGGTAATAACAAGTAAAAGTCAGACCTGTAGATGGGGATCCTTCCAGAGAAGACAAAGAAACAAGGAAATCTGAGCAGGGAAAAATCACTAATACTGGTACTTCTAGTTTTGTCTGAACTTAGATATGTTGACATCAACTGCTGAAACTATTTTGCATTACTAGTTTTGCAGGGAACCAGTGTATATTCCTGGAAGCTTCTGCCTTCCACAGGTACTTTGGTAGGCTGGGACACGTTATGAACATACCAGTTTGTCTTTGGGAACAACAAGGACCCCAGGGAGACACTTCTGCCAGTGTGTCTGTGCATCAAGCTGTCACTGGTTTACCCATATGGTGGCTGAGAGATAAATATATTATCAGAGATATTTAGAAGTGAAGGGCTAGAGGAGCACACATGATAGAGATGCTGCTGTGTACGAATAAGAGATTGTCTCTGTGTCCATAATCTCAGTCAAATTACACAGGCACAATCCAGCATCTGAGAATAATTTTCTCTAAGGATCATAATTGTAAAGTTTAACCAAATAAATATTGAAAGACATTATATAAAACTCCCACACAGGGCCTTGCAACCTGAAACATAAAATATACATACAGCAGATTCTGCTCACCACAAAACTATGCCAGGAATATAAGAGTATCTTTTATACAGATTGGCTCCCATCCCATTCTGGGGTCAGAGACATGACGTCCCAATAAACATTCACGGATCACTTGGAAATCACAGGCATCTCTGAGCTGTCTTGCCTGCCCTCCCTTTTTCAGCTGAACATCCAGTGCTGAGTTGATAAAGCCTCTCACTCCTTCCTCATCATTCTCATCTCCTTAATTCCACCAAATAATTCACATGGAGCAGTTTCACCAGCTAAATAATTTTTAAATAGTTAAGCCTCTTCTGGGGCTTTTAAAACAGTTGGCTGTAGAACTGACTCAAAGTCTAATCTGTATCTCTCCTGAGAGGATACTTTTTTCTGCCTCCCACCTTCTTGATGACTGCAGGACCCAATAAATACAATACTTCCTAATGTTCTAGCTGCTTGCTTGCTTGCTGTCTCACAGAGGGAGCCACTACACTGAGAAAACAGCAGAAAGAAAACTCTATAAATTCAGTCTTATGCATTCAGAGCTTGTAAAACCGACCAAGGCATGAATTCCCACAGGCACTGTGCTCCTCTGTAGTGGTGAGAAGAGTAAAGCCCCCACTGTCTGAACCCTGAAGCCACATGCTGTGTGCTGGCAGACTCCAGTAGCACCCAGAAGTAGCTTTGGGCCTCCTTGGTTTGGAAATCAGTGGGAATTTCTATTCTGTACCAGCCAGTGAGCAGAGAGCGGGGACAACAGCCACACCTAGTTGTTCACCCCTTTGGTCATGGTATTTGGTCAGCACTTGGAAAGGCTGGGCATTACACACCCCTCACGTATTTTCTAGGCCTGCTCTTCTCCATGGTAGCTGATAATATTTTATGATATATATTACAAATATATAAATGTGCATCTATCAAGTTTCTCCCACTTATATCTCCCATGAATAGAGAAACCTAAAAGCTCTTCATTGATGTGTCACTGATATGGGGAAATGGCCATTTTCTGTGGAGATAATGAGGTCCACAGTCTAGTGCTAAAAGACAGAGGTTCATACTCTTCTTCTGTCACATGCTCTTGTTCTACCTTTGCCCATCATAGATGTTAGATAATGAAAATATTATTTCATCCTGAATTAGTCCTGTGGATTTGAGACACATCTATAGATCCTTCAAGCTACAGCAGCGCAGAAAAATAAAAATATTATTACTTTTTGCTGAGGAATGAAAATCTGGGAATTAAAGAATAGACGACGAAAGACTGGAAAAGGTAAAGCTGGAAGACCAAATGATGTTTGATTCATTCATCTGTATAGCTTTAGGAGAGTTCACCAGCATCCAAAGGGGACAGCTGGATAGAGACTTGCACTCACCTAAGTCCATGGCTATGAAGCATTTCAGTACTTTTTGTTGGAGGGGTGTTGGGAAATGCATTAGAAGGACTGTTACATCACTGCCACTGTCTGGTGGTTCTACTGGTATGAAACTATTGTTCTCTCTTGCAGGGAAGCCTCTCCTTCAGAGGGGACAGGTCACACAAATTGTGGGGACATTTCCTCACTACACTCATGCAGTGAGCTCCACAGAAATGGAGGGGTTGGTCGAGTTTGCTGAAGGAAAGAGATGAGAAAGGCATCTATGCTCAGTCTGTAAAGATGGGCATGACCTGTCTTCATTTACATTTCTGGGAATGTGAAGGTTTCAGAACTTTGGAAAGTACTCTGCAATCTGAGTATGAAACATGGGCAGGCAGGTCAGTCAGTTGTCCCGGGCATCATTCCCAGAGCTTTTGGGACAGATGGGCTTTCAGGGACAGAAACTGAATCCTGAATTCTGTGGCTGGTAAACATCCTTGATGTGCTTAGATCTGCCTTCTTCTGACTTAACCACGCGCAGATCTGGGCCTGCTGAGGCACTTGGGAGCCCAGTCCTGGGAGGACATGGTTACACAAACCCAGCAGTATCCCAGCCAGTACAAAGCAGTGGGATGAGTCACAGGCTTTGTGGCACACAGAGGCTGCAGATGGAGATTCTTGTTCACGCCGAGAAATGTGGCCTTGTTCTGTACTTGCTGCCATCTGGAGACACAGAAACCAAATCCAACTGGCATGTGTTAAAACCCCTCCACCCTTTTGTATGGTTTGGTCTTGCAAATTGTATTTGTTTAGCAAAGGAAAAATGTCTTAATTGTTCTGCAAGTGTAAGTAATAGTAATTAGTTCTATTCTGCTGTCAGGAAAAGGGCCGCAGTTGACTGTATTTAATTCCTGCTTGAAGCTGCCCTGTTTTATACGAAGTTTCCAGACTTTTGCCAGCTTCAAAGCTAACATTGCCTATGCAAAGCACTCTGTGGCTAGCACAAGGACCTGCAAACTGCAGAAGTCTCAAATTCAGGACTTCTAGAAGCTGAAGAAAGTCTGAACACGAAAGAGTTCCCTTCTAAACAGAAATATCTGTGTTTCTCATTCAGCCTCTTGAGGCTGATTGCTGACTCCTTGAGCACTGTGGCCCTTCAGTGGTTGGAGACTCCATCATTTTTAGGTTAGATGGCATTTTTTGGTAATATGGCCTTTATATCCAATTTGAAGCTGTGCCACATTTTGTTTCTCAAGCATATAAATACATAAAATAGTAATGTCTTAGACGTTTCAGAACTGAAGGTCTGAGCAGAACAAATTATGTTGAGATCCCCCTCGTTGGGGGGACTATCCTTCTTTCAGTGCATGGAATTTGGAAAAGGCATTTTCTACACTGCTGGAAATGTACAAATAACAAATGTGTGTGCTGAGGGATAAGGAATAGTTGGGATATCAAATCTATCTACAGTTCCATTTAACATTTGTTTTCTTAATCCTCCTTCTTCCATCTCTGTCTATGTCTTATAATGTATTCAGCACTGCAGTCGTGTGGTGTGTGGCCAAGAGCACATAAATGTGGCTAAGAAATGCCACTTAGAAATATAATGTTATTAACATTAATGGTCTTTGTGTGTATCAAAGAAATCTCTCCACAGAATGAAGATGGGGCAAGTTACGGATGCAACTCTTTCTTGCCCGCACATATGATGTAAAAAAAAAAAAAAAAAAAAAATCATATTTAAAAGGAATGATTTAAAAAAGTCTGAGGAGATGGGATCAGTGCAGTTGAGGGAAAGGAAACTATAGGGATATAGAATAGGAGATCTGTTAGTGGGAAAGTCTGAGAGAAGTGGAAGACTTCTCTCTACAGCATTTGGAATTGAGGTCATCAAAGCACTGAAGGAAATTCACCAGGGCATGAACACCTGTGATGAAAACAGAGGTGCATGGGGAGAAAGCTCTTTTCTCCAACAGCCTTCTTATGTAAAGAAAGGGGAACAAACAGCATTTTTTCTTTTTCTAGAGATTCCTCTACCAAGAAATCAACTGACTAATGTATGTGGAATGTGATCCCATCCTGAAGCCACACTCAGCTTCACTGTATTTGTGCTGCTATCTTTATAGCTGCTCCTGTTGCTTGTAGAAATGGACTGAGAGCACAGGGCTGGTAAATCAGAATTGACAGTCTAGGAAGAAGAGTAGTCATGTTTCAGCATAAGTCAAGTGCTTTCTCAGGGAAGAATTTGCAAAGTAACGTGTTCCACATCTCTTTTTGGCATAGTCATGAAGGAATAGGCAAACCAAAGGAGCAGCACATCTTCTGTCTGCTCTGCAGAAACTGACACAGACTTTCTCTTTAAAGAGAACAAAGCTGCCAAGGTGGAAGAAAAGTAAAAACCCGAAACAAATTTTGGCCTGATTTGTCAGTGCCATGGAATTTGGGAATGCTTTGCAGCTATGAGGATTCCCGATATATAAGTAACCCTCTGCTATTCTTCCCATGACGTGGCTGTGCTCAGAAACATGGGCAGGGCTGTGGCCCTTCTGGGGATGCCACAGACCTGCCTTTATTTTCTCCTGAACTTGCCTGGCCTTGCCTTTGTAGCAAATGGACTTGGAGTATAAAGAGAGTAGAGCCCTGAATGACAAACGTCAAGGGTGTGGCTCCTTTGCCATGGGCAGCAAAAGCTCATTGCCAACTTCACTGGATTTTCCAGTGATCTTATGTAGAAACAGCAAATTAGGGACTGATGCAAGTCAAGTCACATCATTGGATTTCTGCAGATCTGTGTTGCTCCTGCCATTTTAAGCCATGTTCCCTGCACTCTAAGGAATGTGCTAACTGCTCTCAGACCTACCTGTATTTTATCAACCATACACTCGAGGCCTTGAGCCTAGTCCAGGTCTGACTGCAACCAAATGCTGTTTCTTCTTCATGAACATCACTCTGTAGACTCTGCCATTCACTCATTCTGTATTTTCTCTTGCTGTAATGGGATTAAATTGTAGGTGAAGTGATTAGAAGCAGAAGGGAACTTGGCTTTAATGATCTGTACTCTGTTCACAAAATAACTCACAAACCATTCACTGATACCTTTTGATTTGCAGACCTTCCTTGCAGGCTCTGAGTCAAATCAATGATCGAGAAGAGCTCAGAAAGGAGACATTTTTTCCCCCTCAAAGCAGTGATATTGGAAAAAGATGTGGCCCTTTGCAGCTGTCATGGCCTTTGATACCCAGCTACATCTTGTTTCCATATTGCATAGTGAGCTGTGAGACCAGATGATCTCCATAAATAGTGCAGGCTTGTGATTTCCTCAGTTACCATTCCAACAGAAAGTTCCAAAGGGTTGATACACCAGGGACCATTCATGAGCACAAAGGGACACCTAAACTTTTAGTGTGCTCATGGGCATGGATGAGAGATGTCCTGATGTGAGAGGCCATCTAGACATAAGCATCCAACCCTGCACAGGGCTTTGACACTTGGAAATAAACCTAGAACAATTTGCATTATGGAAGACTCTAGTGCTGGGCAAAGAATTCTCGATGATTAGTGTTGTTAAGGTGTTTTTTTTTTTTTTTTCATCCAAGGCTGTCATACACACGAGATTTCATTCTCAGCATGATAAATTGTGCACACTGACTATGAAGATTCCTTTATTACCTCTTTCTATAAAGTCCTTCAAACATCTTTTGAGAAAATTCCCAAGAAGATTGTTTTCTATTGTGATGTCATTGCTGCTCTAACAGAAACTTGTTAGATATTTTTCCAATACATAAGAAAGGTCCTAAGAAGTCCCTTTCCCAAAGACCACTCAATAAGTCTTTCCCCACCAAGACATTGACCACAGGAATGAGAAGCACATATGACTTACTATCATCTTTATACTAAATAAAATTAAATAGAGTAAATTTCCCTTTCCCTGTCACAAATTTGCACCTTTGCACTTCCTCCACTGGTGGCTGTAAATTAATTTCCAACAGGCATACTTGTCTGGTCTCCAAAAATTCTCCTTCCCAATGAAAGACTACATAATCTCTAAGCAGAGTCTTTACTAGGTTAACTGAAGGCATCCTTGAAAGACTGAGTCTTCTGAAAGGACCTAACAGGGTGTAGTGAATGGTGATGTTTTTAGAGAAACAGCAGAGCAGGATGTTAAGGCAGACAGCACTGGCACAGCTGTGTAGATGGCAAGGTGAGCTGGAACAGATCAGTTATTCACTCAGATCCCAGCTGAAAACTGATCGTATGGAGAGTTGTGTGTAAAGTATTTATGGTCCAGACTCAAAACTCAAAATCTTTTCCAAGTGGGATAGTTTACATAGTCAAATGAGTTGCCATTAATTACCTGTAATTTAGTTCTAAGATGCTTTGATTAGGTTTGAGGGAGTTAGTGCTTTTTGGATTTTTTTTTGTTGTTGTTTTTTAAAATTTGTTGGTTATTATTAAATAATATCAGGCTGTGAAATGGTCTTACTGAAAGATATGAGAATTCCCACCTAACTGAGAACAGATTTATGTCTAAATTCATCCCCCTGTCTTGCCTCTCACAGACAGCTCCCAACAGAAGAAGTGGTTGGGTTTCCTTCTTTCTGTTTCTGAGCCCCACATGCCACATGCACATAGGTTCTTGTAGTTATGCTTTTAATTTGAGGCCTGACTTGAGAACATGTGGTACCACAAAACCCACCAAACACAGCAACCCAAGTGTTGGCTGCAGAAGTCACAGAGGGCCTGGAGAGGTCAGTGATAGCAGCTCTGAGAACCTCTAGAACATCTCACTGGTGGGCAGGTGGGTCTTCTCAGAGCAAGACACAAATTCATGGACACACTTTCCAACATTTCTGTGAAAATGCATGTGCCCAAAATAGACACTATGTTCAAAATTCCTTTTTGTAGTCTGGTATTACAGCTGCATTAAAAAGCAGCCTGGGAACATCATAAATGAGTGACATGTCAGATCTCTCTATCATAACCCTCTCTGAAGGGTTTTCACATTGATACTTTGCAGTCATGTTTTGTCTGATGTCTCTATATACTCACATACTGAAGCATATCTCTGTGTGCATACAGATATTTCTTTATAAGGGATGTGTTTCTTCTATATTTTATTTCTTTCTAACGCTATGATCACCAGGATCCTGATCCATACATTCCCATGTTTGATTCTTGTATACAGATGAACACATTGGAATATTTCCCATAATTTCCCACTGCCTATTTTATAATGGTTTAAAATGAGGGGACAGTGCCTTTTTCTTAGCGTGGATTTTGTTGAACTTTCAGGAAGAACTTTGCTGCCATGTGACCTGAGACAGAGAAAATGTTGATACCAATAAAATTTTAGCAGAGCATGCCAAGAAAATCATCATTCAGTTTACCTAGGATATCCCAAAGGAAATATACAGTTAGTACTGAAGTTTAAAATATCTTAGCCTTGGAATCTGAAAACTCCATCAGCCCTTAGAAGAGGGGGAAGAAAGAGTAACAAAAAATCCTGTAGCAACAAGGAGGTTAAATACACACATATGTAAAATGTAGCACAACTCAATGGATCACTTTTAGGACCAGCGATTTTTTCTGACATGGGTTCTGCTCTTGATCTCCTCATATTTGTAGCATTTCACAAAAAAAATTAATAAACCCTTCCCCTTTCTGAGAGTACCTTTTAATGAAAACAAGAATATTTTGAAAGGAAAGAATAGGAAATGTTGACTGGGGTGTCCTGCTGCTTTCTAAGTAGTCCAGCTTCCAAGATTTATGTCAAGAGCAACAGAAGGCTGGAAATGAAAGAATGCCCTTGAAGTTACGCTCTGTAACTCAGCCAAGCAAGATGGATTTTCATTTACCTTGTCGAAAGCCCAACATGAAAAAAAAAGGTTGGAGATAAAAATCTTGCAGCATTACTCGAGATTTACAAATGATGTGACAAAATAACATTTATTCCACTCATGAGAAAAAGTGCTCCATTCAATGATATAATGGCTCCTGGGCTCAAGATAGATGGTTCTTAGTTTTAAATCTGTGGACCATTGGCCGAGTTGCTGCCCTTTTGGGGAGACATGGGCTCTCAGAAGGGATGAGGAAATGGCACAGAGGTAATTGAGTTCTTCCTTTGCTGCCCCAGGTGCTCAGAGGTCTTGTGACATCATTTACCTTCTCCATGTTTGAATTCACCACCGTCCCATAGATTCCAGCACTCTCCAGTGTCAGTGTTCCCAGGTGTGAGAGCAGGTATTGGTAGGGTTGATAGTGTGGGATTAAACGGCCAACACGAGACAGCAATGGAAGCTAAATAAATAAAAGGTAACAAGGCAGCTGTGTGAGGAGAGGGTTATTGCTTCAGCAAAGTCTCAGCTCTGTACAAGAGGGGGGATGTCCCCATTGCACATTGCAGATTTTGACACACAGCAGCTTTGAATCAGAGTATGAAAGGGCTCTCATTGCCTTCTGTTGATTTTGGACTTGCAGCACTGGCCTCAGTTGTGCTTTTTCTTAACAACAGCAGGGTCCAAAAGTCATTGTGCTGAGGTGTTAATGATTTCTCTTAATCCAATTGGTTCAGCAAACACACTAAAACCTGGAAGCAGCTTTCTTTCCTCGGGAACCCAGGCCTCCCAGCCTTGATCAGGCACAGAAGGAAGCTCACGTTCCACATGCAACAGGAGATAGGTTGTGTTAATACCTGAAATAAGATGCACGTGGTCTGAATGGATCAATACTTTGAGTCTGATTATTAAGTGAAGGCTGTGCCACAAACACAGCACAGGCCCTTGCAGTAGGCTGAAGTGTGCAGTGTGTACTCAGCCTGCTCGTCTTCAAACTGTTGATTATATTCGCTCTTTCTTAACTTATCTGTTTCTCAGTCTGCCTGTGTATGGTAACAATACCTAGACAGCAACACCAGAAAGGGCTGCCATGATTGCACTGATTTTGCAGAGCACAGGTAAGTGAAAGGCACATGATTTACACATTTATCTCCAGTCTAAGCTGTTCCATGTGTGAGAGAACACTTTGTTCTCCAGGAAGTAGCTACTGTACTGACTTAATGCATATATAACTCCCTGTAGAATATTATATAGGTATTCATTCAGGATGACAGTCTATCTAATTTAGACACCTAGAACTTGTGTCAGAGTCTAAATATCTGTTGCTTTGGACAGATTCAATCAATGAAGCTTTTGTACATGTAGTGTGATTTCAGTGCTTCATAAAAATAAATGAGAGCAGTCTAAACTCTGCCCTGAATGCACACCCAGCCACCTAAAAGACAGAGATAAATATGAATTCCAGTTCACTTCCCCACTTCTCCTTCTGTAATGGGCCAAGACAAAAGCCTTCAGTACAAATAGCCCTGAACTGTGAGGAAGTTCAGATCCAAACTCTTACAAGCCAGGCCATTTCTAATTATTTTTATTGCCTCATTAAATTTATTATGTTGAACCATTTCAAGTGACCTCATTAACTCTCAGCAAAGAGTTTGTCACGTACAATCCTTAACAGATGTCTGATTTCAGGCATTGCAAAGTCAGTCATCTGGCCCTTCCCCCAGCATGTACAGACCCTCTCCAATCCTATGCTCTACTCTCTTTCAAGAAGGATTTAATTTTGATGATGCTGTATTACTGGGAAATTCTCTGCAATCCTGCTTGGGCCAGTTTTTATGCCTTCATCCTCTAACTATGTCCCACATATTTCTTCTCATCTGCCTTGTTTCGTTCTGCATGTGTCCAGATGGGTTCTATAGTAGAACTGCACTCTCTCCTGTGGAGAATATCTCCTGGCTTCTTGACTCAACCAGGGTTTGCAGTGCCCCGTTGGGCTTCGGCTGTAAAACCCCTCTATGATATGTGCAGCTGGGCTCAGAGAGCAGCTTTCACTTTGTTCTTTCTTTATCCATGATTTAAATGGCTTGGATAGCACAACAGTTGAATGCTAGGGTCCTGGACCACAGCCTTCAAGGGCTGTCAAAGGGATTTTGAGGCACGGTGCAGCTGAGAGCAGGATGTGGCACCGACAGGATCAAGAAGGAAGGAAGGGTGCTCCCATGTGAACCTGAGACTCAGCCAGGTCTCCTGCCACTGGCTTGCTGGGCAGGCTACAAGCAATGCCAGATGTCTGGGGGTGAACACAAGGCAAGAGTGGTTTTTGGAAGAAGATGTGGATTCTGCAGTCATCCCCTGTTCCCAGAGCAGACATTGCCCCAGCAGGCTGCATCCCATGGGCTGACACAAGAAAACCATCGAGACAGGCCAGTGGTCCCTCCCTGTGTCCAAAGTCAGCCCACATCCAATGTCCAGGATAATGGCAAAGGCAGCATATTTATACAGAATACCCCTCCCCATGCCCCCTGGTATGATACAATTTGGGTGACTTCCTGTATTGGGGATTTAATGTTTCTTGATAGATTTGGACTTTTTTCCCCAAAAACCACATTTTGAGTTGTTGTAAAGCCTTACTCTCCACAAGCTCCTGTGACAAGCATTTCCACAGCTGAATGAAGAACCACCTTTAAAAAAAAAAAAAAAAAGCAGTCTTTAACTTTCCAGTTTTATTCTTTCCTGTCCTTGAGTTGAAAGACCATGAATAATTATACTGTTTTTATCTTCTGCAGACTAGTCATGATTTTGCAGACAGCTATTTCTTTGCTTCTCAGTCATATATTTTTGTGTTGCTTATGTGTAAATTTCACATCTTATTTCTGGTAGGTCAAGAAATGTAACAGGCTGAGAATCAGTAAGAGTTTTCAGTAGTATAGGGGGAGGAACCTGGACAGCAGTGATTAGATGTTTTGTTGTGAAGGTGATGCAGCTCTTTCCTGAAAGAATATCTAGTTTTCTAACTTATATTTGCTAAGTTTCAGAAGCTGTAAGCATATAAAAAGGGGAGGACAGGAATTTATGCAAACCTCCAATTTCCACATAAAATTTAAGCCCATTTCTCCTCTTGCCTTTCATGAAAGCTGGTCTGTAACGTGGTGCTAACTTGAATGATTGCAGGGATTAGAAGGTGAGACGGGTCCAGTTCTTAGTTCATCTCACTTCTTGATTTTACAGAGGTGCAGGTCTCCTGGTTTTATATCTGATTTGCACCAGAAGAAAGTCAGGCCTATTGTTTTTTTCACTCTGCTTTTGACAGTGCTGAGAATCTTCATGCAATAAAAGTGTCCATGCTGTGCTGTTTCCCATCTGTATTGCATATATTGGATCTGTCATGCTGTTTGGGAAGAGCTGATATTTTTGGCAATCTTTCCTTCTTGTACAACTCCACATATAGCATCACAGCATAAAAAATAGCAATGGGTGGGAAAAAAAAAAAATCTGACTCATGGGAAATTCACATACTTGTTTTATCCCATGTCAGAGCAGAAGAGGAGAGCACCAATGTTTCCCCCAGTGGAATAAAAGGTATTATCAGACTTAAGTTATTTCTCATCCAAAGGTAAGCAGAATCCTGACACTGGAACATTTCAGTCATAGGACGCTCAGATTAATTTCTTATAGCTGTTGTTGCCTGAAATGTCTTCTAAAATGAGAGAAAGAGAGGGATGAGCCAGTCTAGAGTGGAAGTCCTTCCATTCTGGACACTACAGCTCAGATACAACAGATCCCTGCATGTTTACAGAGAACTTTGCTTGCTGTCCTGGCTAGATAAGAAATCCAGACATCCCATTTGACTAACTGCTTGCCCTCCAAATATTTGGGGGGAGATAGTGTTCAGCTGAGAAGACAAGGTCATGACAAACTCAGAACTGCATCTTCAATGAGAAACATGTTGGCTGATACAGAGTGCAACACTGATGAGAAATATTTTATCTTCATTTTTTTCTGGCAAGGAAACAGTCATATGAAAATCAAGCATTTCATAGGGAAGACTTTTGAATGAGATGACACCCTGACTTTTCATGGGAAAATTTCTCACTCAGAAATTAAGAAACCAAGAAGGCTCCAAGAAGTTAAAAAAACAGAGTAGAAAACTGTTTGCTAATGAGGCATATCAGTGGCAGCTGATAGATTAAAAGCCATAATATTCTTGGTTTCCACAGCTGAAATTTATGAGGGCCTTTTCCTTCACACTGGCACTGGCTTTACCCATGCAAAATTTAGACATCCAATCTAAGCAATGTTTGATCTCCTTCCCTGCTCAATATAGAGCACAGGCACATCTGGAGAGAGACTCATCTCATTGGTTTTATAACTGTGTTAAAATCTGAGGCATTTGCACAGCTCTGAGTAAGGAAGATGCAGCTGATAAGGAAGTTTGCACCATTTTAACTCCACTGAAATACTTGAGTCTTTCCCACCATCAGTTTATAAAGATGTTATGAATGAATAAGTTACCTAGCACAAGATAAGTCTCCCAACCTCAGAAGAGACAGGGAACACAAATCCCCAAAGCTTTTCCCCAAAATTAAGAGGTCCAGAGAGAGGCAGAATGAGGGAGACGTCTAAGAATCGTTGATTGGATCCATTAACTGCACCTGAGAGAAATGTCCTTAAATATAATTAACCAGCAGTGCTGTATTAAAAAGCACCTTCTATCTCCAGACATGGTGCAAGCTTTAATTTCCTTGGATCAAATTTTTGTGGATTTTGATTGATTTTGATTTTAATAGCAGCACTGATGTCAGCCTCCTGATGGTAGAAGTCTAGAGGCTGGAACAATGCTTCTTGGTGGCTGGAAAGTTTCACTGATCCTACAAACCATCCTCTGTGCCTAAAGCATCCTCATATGGGGTGAAGGGAGGGATGCTGCAAATCTGGAAACTCATTTGGAGTATGACAATGGGGAGACCAGCAGTGAGGAAGGAATGTGGGAAAACCAGCACTGTGGCAGCCTGGCATTTGCCCCAAAACACTGCCTGCTTCATGGTGCCAGAAGCAGAAACGTGTAAAAGGCACATCCCTGCATTTCTGCTGGTCCTTGGAAGGGGTTAGTGTGTGCCACACCCTGTGGCCTCATGTTTTTAGCAGGCTGAGGGACATGTGGGACCTGGTGTCCTTTCAAGGTGAGTTTTCAGCAAACACTGATTGCTACCCTACGACTTCAGGTTGTGTTTTCACCCTCAGTGACCCATAAACACTCTGGGATCTTCCCCCAGAGTATTTCAAATGACTTTACTGACTGACTTAAGTTAAAAAGCAAAGAGGCCTTATACCTTCAAAGCCTGTGAGTGTATTTTTCACCCAAAGCAGAAAGTTCAGGCACTGTTTATCCTGTTCTGCCCAGGGCTTGCTCTTTTTTATTTTGCACTGAAGTTCTTTCCTGCTAGACATTATCTACGAGCTAAAGTTTTCTTTGGAACAGCGAATGGGAAAGGACCACCTGGGTTGGGAATTCCTGTCTTCTGGAATTGCAATCTTCTGTGCCAGTTTCATAATTTTTTTTTGTCAGAAAACAAGGATGTAGCGCTGGCTGGGAATGTGTAGGAATGCCCTTTTCTTTTGCTACCAGCTGTGGGTCTACACGGAGAATAACCTTCTTCCAAAATAAAATGCACTGTAATGACCAAGGTGCCTGCCTGTCCCTACCAGTATCAAAAGGCAGCAATAAACACATTTACAATACATGAATATAATCCTGGAAACGTTAGGAGGGAAGCTCCACCAGAGGCAACAGTCTGGCATTCAGCTGCAGCCCTCTGTAATCCCAAGGAAAGAAGGCAGGATTGAGGGAGGAGCAGGATTAGGTCTATGGCACTGTGGCACCCTATGGGCCACTCCTGCTGGGCATATGGGGAGGGGAGCAAGATGCCCCTGTGAGCTGCCATGGCCATGTCTGTGTCCTGTCAGAGCCAAGGAGTGAGGCCATGGCACAGGCATGTCAAACACATTGTCAGAAGGAGCTGAAGTGGCTGGGTTTATTTTAATCTGGAAATGTGGCCCTTGCTGCCTTTTATGATGTGCCAGTCTAAGCTGCCTCTGGCAGCTGTGAGAATATTGGTTTTGGCAGACAGCTGCAAAGAGCAGCAGACTGGAAGGAGTCAGCAACAAATGTGATAAAAGGGGAAAGTTGCTGATGCCAGGAGGAAGAGTACAAGGTCCTGCTGATTACCAGAAACCTTTCAGGAGCTGTGAGGAAGAGGAGGTCTCCTCTGGCAGTAGGATGAGTGAACAGATAATGACCAGCCCTCTCCCCTTGACTTCCCATCGAACTGTCCCACTCCACGTTTGCTGCCCCACTGGCTGGAGGAGAAGGAAGCTCCAAAGGAGAAGGGCAGAACTCACGAGTAATGCCAGGGAAAGTTTTCTCTCCATCTGGCATTTGGCTGATCTGATCACCTTTGCTAAGAAGCACTGGGTGCTGGCCACCAGTAAAACTCAGGGATCTGTAGGAGCTGAAGATGTCCAAACTGAAGGGTAAAACCATGTAGGTGACCTAGTCAGTGCTATATTAACAGATCCAGTATTTCCCAGCACTCGTTGTATTGCAAAGAAAAGAACTGTCTCTGCCTTACAATTACAACCCTTCTTCTCTGTAGTCTCAGGGTTGGGCTTTTTTTTTATTGCCAGCCAGATAACAAGCTCTTTGAGACCACGATTTTTAATGTGTTCTGTGCTCACAAAGAGAGTGGGATCTTCAAAAGGTCCCAAATGCTTGTGAATGTGAAACAGTGATGATAACAATATGAATGCCAGTGAAATTCCCACAGTTCCTTCTCTAACCAGCTGGCTGTGTTGAGAAGGCTCCTCAGAGATGATCTCTGAGAGTGGATCCCTGAAAGCAGGAACAGTTTAGATGCCCACTTGAGGATCCATCCTGCTTTTTACCATTGCTATTGCCAGTTACATCCAAAAATGAATGGAGCTGTTTGGTTGCTTTTTTTTTTTCAGTCAACCTTCAGCTCAGATCACCTCAGGACAGGAGGTTTTGATGCAGCACAAAGCTGCCAGCAGAAAAGGGAAATTTCCAGGCAGCATAGCTAATGCTGCAATGAGAGGGAGCATAACATCCATGAGACAAGACAGGATTCTTCAGGAAACAGATTTAAAGGTCTTGGTTGGCTTGTTTGTTTACCTTTTTCCCAAGGCCTGTGATGCTCTTTTCTCCAACAGAATTCATTTTTAGCATAAACATGGAAGACTTCTATTTAAGAGATGCAAAGCAAGATGCTTGGCCAAAGGACTGGTTACCCTGTGCCTGCCTGGTTGGTTCTGGAGTGCCCAATGGGTCACCACTGCTCATAACCTCACTGGAGACTGCTCTGAGCACACCAGTGCTCTGCAGGTTTTGGAGTGACAGTAATTGTTGGAAAAGGTGAACTAGTCTATATTTTAGCATTATTCAAAAACAAAGGGCAGAATCTCTGCTGTCAGCGTGGCCCTGCAGAGGGGCAAGTAAACACAGAGACTGACACAGTGACCCTGCTGTGCAGGACCTCCTGTACAACTTGGCTTAATCCAAGTTTCTCCTGGACCCCGTTGCTTGGGTGTCATTAAACCAAGTCTGTTGGAATAATTTGCCCATAATTCCATGTGTTCTCTTTCAATATCCAACGGTTAAATTTTGCTTTCTCTTGAATTTGCTATGCTTTATCTAGCAAAAGACAGTGCTGGAGGAATAATCTTAAATACTGTTCTTCTAATTTCAGTGGAAGGAAAAGTAGAAAAAAATTAGGTGTGGAAGCTCTTTGTCAAGATACTTATAGCGTAATTTTGCAAACTGAAGACCTTTAGAAGAGACAGAGATAAGTCTCTGAAGCATTTATACCTTATCTGAAACAAAAGCACACTCTGAAGCTATCTGAGATATGCCTGAAATTAGCATTCAGAGAGGAATTTACAACCTGGAACAGTTTACTGAGACAGCTTTCCAAGAAATAAATGTAGGCATAAATATTTACCTCCTTGCTCCAAATCTCCATACTAAGACTTGTGCTGAAATAATTATGTTCCCTTTTAAGTTGTATTTATTCAGAGACCTATGGGGCATGAAGCAAACAGCCTGGATTTATATAATAGACACCTTGTGTTCTCGTGTGCAGAGGAGCACCATAAATGTTTGTCACCCCTGGCGTGCTAGATCTGCCACTTCATGGTGATTCTGGGGAGTATTTTTAGAAATAGAATAGATGTGGTAAAGTTTGTTGCTTATGACACTAGATCAGAGTGGTTTGCTGGAATGGTTGCTAGTGGCACAGATGGAAATAGCATGCATACCACAAGTTAAAGACCTGCTTGGTGGTTTTCATATACTTAGGCATACTTGCCAGGCATTCTTTTTTCTCAGCAATTTCAGATTTTCAAGCAGTTGATTTTAATAAAATAAAAATCATTATTTTGACCTGAAAAGAAAACTCTGCCTCCCAATATTTTCAAAGGCAACCAACTTCCTGAGAAGTTTTGCTTATAGACCTCATTTGAACATTTTTTCATTAGAATTCTTCTTTGAAAATGAAAGGGGAAAAAAAAAAAGAAAAAAAGAAAAAAAGGAAAACCAAAGCAAAGCAAAGCTGCCTTTCATGCCAATGATCAGCTTGAGCTGACTGGTATTTAATCTGTCCATAGTTTTTTATCGTAGAGCCCTGAGGGCTGTGGCTGAGGTGATGTTGTTTCCACATTCTGGTGATGTGGTTCATGACATTTTGCTCTTATTTACTGGTGTAACAGCAGTGCCCAATCACCAAAGCCTGAATTGTGCCAACTGGTGCTTGTGCACCTCGAGAAAAATTATTCCCATCACCAAGATAAAAACCAAGAATGTGGCAGAGAGAGGACAGTTTGATGGGGGCTACAAAATATGAGAAAATAGTGGAAAACGATAAAGATGATGAGAAGGACTGAAAGCAGAACTTCTGTGAGAAAGATTGACAGGAGTTGGATTGTTTAGTCTAGGAAAAAGACAACTGTGAGACAGTCATGATAACAGTCTTCAAATATGTTAAAGGCTGCTGCAAAGAGGGAGGTAATGAACTCTTCTCCATATCCACTGGGGATAAGGCAAGAAGTGATGGGCTTAAATTGCAGTAGTGGTGGTTTTAAGTTAGACAGGAAGAAAACCTTTTTAAGGGGATGGAAAAAAACACCACAGGGATAGATTGCCTGGATTTGGAGCCTCTGCCTCTGTAAGGCTTTAAAAGCAGAATGGAGGAACCTTTGGCTGGTATCATCTCTCGAGTTCTCTACCAGCTGTAGGATTTTCCTGGTGGGGAATGTAAGCACAGGACACTGAAGTGACTTTCTGAGAGCACAATGGGTAACCTAGAGCAGGAGTACGAATCAGGTTAATTAGCTTACTGAGCAAAAAAATAAGTGTTAGGAAATATTATTTTAAAAAAATAATTACCCAACTGTGTAATATCAAATAAAAGAGAAACTGAAATTGAGCCAGATGATTACATTTTTAAGATTTAGGTAGTTTGCTCCTCTGTGCTTTTAATAAAAACTGACCAAAACACCAAAATTTCCAGTCTGCAAAGAATTCCAGTATTTTGGAATGTCTTTATTCAGAATTGGCTTCAAGATCATCTGTTCTGTTCAATGCTGAAACATAATGTTAAGTATGGAAGGATGCACATGTTAATGCACTGCAGTGACTGATGCATATTCCTGTTCAAATACCAAATCAGAACACTACCACTGACACATACATTTTAGCATTTAGAGAACAAAAGGAAAGAAATAAAAATGGATAATTGTTATTCCTCTCATGCCAAAAATGTAGTTGTTGCAAACAGAAAGTTTTGCTGAACCAAGCTGGATCAAAATTTGCGCATTTCAAACATGTTTTTTGAGCAGCTCTGTCAATGTATTTTTCATTATTACAATTTCTCTCTCTGCTAGAACAAACCCCAAATGATCAGGAAAAAAGTACCACCACAAGGCTTCTCTAGCTAGAAGCTGTGTTACCTGATATAACCCCAAAAGGCCTGCTCCTTTCACATTTCCAATCAGCAAAATTACTGGGTTGTCAATCTGTTTATTTTTGTATCACCATGTTCAATGCAATGAAATCAGCTGCCTCCACTGAAAAGGCAAAGGACTGTGCTGGTGTCCCCTTAACACTCCCTCTTTAAAACACGTGCAGGGAGCACCACAACCCGAGCAGAAATGCCTGTGTGAGGATGGCTCCCTCGTGTCCGCCTGGGTGGGTGTCCTGCTGCCCATCCTGCTGTGTCTCATCCTTCACTGGCAGCCACAGCAAAGCCCATTCACTGTAGGAGTAGCATTTTATCTTAATGTCTTTTGTCTGTCCATCTCTTTCAACTGGATGCGACAGGCAGCCATTAGAAGCCTAATTTAAGTGAGGTGCTTTCAGTCATATACCAAGGGTTGGTTAAAAAAAGTTTCCCAGTGTGTGTGGGGCCAAGAGCTCCAGTGGAGAGGGTAAGAGTGGGAGACCCTGAGGACCAAAACTACAGGTGTCCTGCTTGGACTGAGCCTCAAAAAATCCTTCACCAACTTTGCTGGTGCAGTAGCTATTTTGCAAAATAATTGCATTGCTCACCCGACACCATCCCCAGCCTTTAAATTCCGCTTTGGAATGGCTCCACTGAAGAATGTACCACACATGTGGCACAAAATGTACAACACGTACGTGTCTGATGTTGCTGTTATCGCTTGGAGGGTCTGACTGGCATTTTGTCAAACATTTTACAATCTAACAAGTTGCCAAATACCTTCTAATTAAACAAACCGTTCCTTGCATAATGCCAAACAATTAAACAGGTTTATACTTTTTAATCTAACGCTGCATCTGGTTTAAAGGTCTGTTTTAAATATCAAAGTTGTCTGATCATCCAGTGACAGCTGACAGCTGATGATGGGGCATTTCACCCTCCCATCTGGAAGTGCCTGGAGAATTCACGTTTCTTACAGTTTTTTTTTCTCCTTCAGTGTGTTCATGACAAGTTGTACACAAAACCTTTTCTTGACATGACTACTTTTGGAGGGAAGCACTTTTGCTACATAAAATAGGTTAAGGTTCCTCATTATTTTCTTGAGAGCTTCCTTCCAGGATTTGGTGAGTCATTCCTTTGAACAAGAGCTGTTTAAGGATCAGAAAATCTGATAGCAACCAGGCAAGGTTTGGAAGGATGCTCAGTGTCCAAGGTGATCCATCTGAATGTCTAAGATGGTCCATCTCACTCCCAGACTCCACCACATCACCATTTGCAACAGCTGGGCCAGACCTCATCAGAGAGGAAAAGAAGGGCTGCTGAAGCTCTCTGGAGAGCTGATGTGAGGAAGGAGAATGCCTCTAAGGTGATCCTGGATGAAAGCTGAAGATTATGGCTTGCGCCTGAACTACAAACAGAAATGATCAACCAGAGCTCAGACACAGAGTGCCCAGTAAAATCTGAAGTCTATTGACACTAGAACCCTAAATTATAGCAAATTTCACATTGCAGGAACTGAAATGAGTTGCTTTTTGCTTCTATGGCAACCAGAGGGTCAGGTTCAGCAGCGTGTTCATTCAGTGAAACTTTGCTGCACTGCTCCAGCAAGGTCTTTACAACTCATTGTTACTTTCTGTTGTTACTTCCCTTTCCACAGCAGTAACCACTCAGGTAAAGGATGATTTCCCTGTAGAAGGCACACTAAGCCATAATGAAAACAATGGCTGGTACAGCAGCAGGGCATGTAGCTGGTAGAGACAATGCCTGGCCCAGCTCTATTTATGCAGGTGTAAAAGGGCTCTTGCCATTGGAAATTGTGTGGAGTCATTGTATTACACATTCCTTCCTCTGCCAGCATCCTGTTTAAACAGGCTGAGTGCAAGGGGGGTGTCTGCTGCTCATTTGCGGATGCCTTGTGATGATATGAAACATAATTGTATAATTTATGCCAAATAAACCAAGGCATGGCTGCTGCTCAAGGGAACTAGCAAGCCCCCAAAGCACTTGAAATATTGGAGCAGGCAGAAAAGATAACAAAGCCTGATCTTTTTGCTGCTCCCTATGTTAGGGCTGCTTTTGTGCAGGGGGAGAGGAAATGGTTAGCAGAAGAATGTGATTCAGATGTGCTTGGAGACTGCTGGAAGTGAGACACACAATGGCTCTGCAAGCCTGTTGAGTAACTCCACCAAGCCAATGTACTTGCCTGGGAATGAATACTGGCCCCTGGACTCTTCTCTCTGTGTAGTGCAGCTCTTCAGATGTTTGCCAAAATGAATGTGCAATTGTTTGTTTGTTTAGAGCCAACAATGTCAGGCTGCATGTTATGGCCGTGTTGTGTTTGGCTTGTTCGTGACTTCTCTGCCTGAAATAATTTTATTTTTATATGGCTGCAGAGGGGTGGAAGACTCTGGGGACTTTGTTTTATCTTGTAATGCATGATTCAAGCATTGAACGTTAAATCTGGGGCTTGGCTCAGAGGCAGGTCAAAAGAGAATGACTTAGAATAAACTGCTGATGTAGAGCTTCACTTTCTACGTAATGACAGGATGTTTCCATGCTATGAAAAAATCCTCCAGAATTACTAAAATCTACCCTCCAAAGAGATTTTCTGTCTTAAACCTATTGCCTCCTGATTTTGACCTCCTGAGCAGGAATGCTACTACTACATTGAAGTTACAAACTCCCAGGCTATTTCATTTCAGTACTTCAGTTTGGTTTACAAGAAGTTTTAGGCTGTGAAAAAATAGTGAGAAATTAAAATGTGAAGAGTAAAGTGTTCCAAACTGCAGCTGATATCCTGCAGTTGTCTATCTTTGGGCCGGTTCTAGTGAGACAAAACTTTGTTTTTCTTATTGTTCAGTAGCTTCCTTAAGAAAATCTGTCTCATGCAGGTGGTTTCCTGTTAACTGATTTCAACACAATCAGTGTTCAATTCTTGTAACCAAACAATGTTTGTTCGAGGTGCAACCCTGAGCAAAGCAGGACATTAGGTGTTTGAGAAAGGTGTACCCAGCATCCCCATTAGAGACAGGCAAAAAACAGATGTGAGAAGGCATCCCCCAGATTCCTGTTTGCTCAGCTGTTTCACTACAGCTCCAGTCTGATCCTATCTTCTGCTTGAAGTGGGATTTATTCAATGTGTGTGAAGGACATTCTGAGAATATTCACTGGGTCAAAGTGAACCTCTGGTTTGGTGTCCTGAAATTTGTGAGGGTTTTTTTTTTTTTTTTTCCAGGTGAAGATAAATGGCTGCTTTTTAAAGAGCTCCTTTGGTACTTTCCAGGAAATCTAAACCTCATGCCCTTGGCCCAGTCAGTCTCCCTTTTCCTGAATGTGCAGCTGTGTAGGTGTGCACTATAGGGTTTGTTCTGATTTATGAACAAAAAAAAAACAACTTTTTTTTTTTTTTTAAGTATTTACATCCTCTAAGACTTTGGTGCTTTTTTTCTCTCTCTCTTTGTGGAGCCAAGTGGAGGCTGAAATCCAAATGTCAAAATAATGGTATTTAGTGCAGGGACAGAGATGACCTTTTCCCATCAGCTATATTAATGAACCTCATCAGAATGTGGTGTTACTTGGCAAAATAAGCCTCCATGTCCTTGCTCTGGGAAATATATACATGCTGAGGCATAATTGAAAGCTGACATTTTCAGAAGACCATAGAAAGGGCATTCAGATTGTTTGGCAGTCGTGAGAGATATTGACCCTAAAAATTCTAAGAAGTTTTAATGATGAAAATATGGTTGCCCTAAATAATAACTTTCTTTTGTCTGTTGTCTCAGAAGGACCTCAAAAGAGTAATTGCTAAGCCCCTCAATATCTCAGAGGTGGAAAAATATCTTGCTGGGGAGAAACCTGCTGCATTAGCAGCATTCCCAAACATGCCCCCAGTCAAACACAGCATGTTGAGGATGCAGCCACAGACCAGAGTGACCAGTGTGGATCTGCCTGTCCTGACTGGCGGTGTTGTGATCTGAACATTGTTTCTGTCTCCAAATTGGCCACCTAAAGCTCAGCTAAACCTAGGCAGAGGGACTGATCTTTGCCTGTTTGGTCAAATCCTCAAATCATTTCTGTGGGCTACCAGGTTGTGCTTACAAGTAAGCAAGAGCATTTAACTTCTAGTGATTGTTTCAGATGTTTAAAATTTCCTAAGGTTTGAAAGTCAGTGCAGTGCAGAAGCTTGTAGGCTCAGGTTCCTTGCAGATCAAATTGCCCTGACATCTGCAAAGTGATTTACCTCTCAGTGTCTGTTTCAAATTCAATAAAATTTACAGTAGCCATATCTGACCACAAAGTGCTCCTATCATCTGCTATTCACTCCTGAAGCAAAAACCATGTTTCTGTATTTTTATTTTCACAGAAAAGCATTCAGCACATGACACAACATTATAGAATGGTATTAGAGGATGCCAGAAACCAAATACAATGGAAAGAGAGAAAAATCATGTTGTGTCTTTTCTGTTACCAATTTCTTTCATTCGGCTGTGAGGTAAGGATTGGAAAGAGGGCTTCTTTATAGCACTTCTGTAGATATTCTGCAAGGGGTTTGCGTGATGCAACACTACATTGAGCTTGAAAAACTGAAATATGAGTCCTGCAAGGTGTCTGCCCATTCAGCAGCAAGGAACTACTCCAATCAATCCTCTCCCTCTCCCTCTCCCTCTCCCTCTCCTCTCCTCTCCTGCACTGATTTAAAATAAAAAAGCAGAAGTACCTGCAGAAATGCTGTGTATTTGTGTAGTAAATGCCAGAACATTGCAGCCTGATTTTTTGTAAAGCCAGTTTGGTTTCAGGCATGTTCATCTCCACAAACCTCTTGTCATGAAACACTTGGGAAAACTCTTCATGTTTGGGATTTGACTTTGGCATTCACTGATGAGATAAGGTCACTGGGCTGGCAGGAAGAGGGAGGTGGTTACAGGGATCACTGGCTCAATCATGTTGTCTGTTTGACTGTGAAAGCTGGGGCTGCTCCTGGAAAACATTTTGGCGTGTACCAATTTGCAGCACTGTTACCAAATATTATGTGCAATTTTTACCTTGTCATCTGCGTATATGTGCATGCACACTTAAGAAACATTACTGTCAGGTAGCATTTCTTCTGGACTCTGTAGCTGGATCAGGCCTCGAGAGATCTGTCTGTGTGCCCCTGGATTACTGGGTGGTGCTGGGCAAGCCTTGCTTTCCCCTGTCCTTTGCTTTTCCCACTCCATAAAAAAATACTCCGATTTTCTTTGCAGTATGCAGAGAGGAATTACTGCTGGTCAGGCTGGTGGTTGTTATTAGCAACTAGAAATAAGAAATGATAGCTGCAATTAAAATAAGGAAAGAGTAAATGTCTCAAATAATTTCCATTGACTGCTCCCACTAAGCCTGGGGAAAGGCTGCTGCTCTGCAGCATTTCTCCATTACAGCAGTACCAGCAGGTGCTTTCTGTGGAACCAGCCCTGAAATTGAAGGAGGAAAGTTATTGTTGTTACCTCCACAAGGACATGTGTCACACTCAGAGCAGTAACCCCTGCCAAGAGCAGGAAAGGTTTGATCAAAGGTGACAACCTTTGTGGCTTCACCTCCAAACCTCCTGGTGTTCAGCTAGGAAACTGGAGAACATGTTATTGTAGTTGAATTTCTGCCTGATCACCAAACAGCCCAGCAATTTTGTGAAAACTGCCCAGCCCTCCCACATGAAAAATATATCCTCTCTCAGCATTAATGATTGTAAAGGGTCAGCAATTTTTAATATCCGGTAGTTCCCTTTCTCTCTGCACTCTTCCCTCTCCACCATGCATCTCCTGCACGTTGCAGTGCTGGACTAGAGCAGGGATGGCTGCTGTGGACACCTGACACCATATAATTCATCCAGAACAAAAGGAAGGGACAGCAAGGGAAGGCCAGGAGCTGGAGAAACACCCTTTGTAAGAAAATGCTCAATTACTTAGAAGTGTCTTCTCTTGAGAGAGGGGAAGTGGGGAAGGAAAAAGGAAAATCCTTCTCAGCTCTAGGCTCTCACACATGAGTTTTGTGACAGAGATAAACAGAAAGCAGGTGAAGGCATAGATGTAGTGAGAACAGAAAGCATATGGGTAAGGAAAGCTCAGCACCTTTCTCACAAACCTTCTTCCCAGGGGAATGAGCTGCTCCTGATTTTGGCTGTCAGCAGTGTTGGGATTTACAGGGTACTGCTGGGCTTTCTCATCTTAAGTCAAAGTGTGGCAGGCGGCAGCATGACATAATTGTTGTCATGGCCAAAGAAGAGGGCTGGCTAATTGCCTGATGAGAGCATTCCTGAAAAAGTGTTTGTCTGCTTTGTGGTTTGTATTCTTTCAATGTGCAAAATGCTGATTTTGGTGGTGGTGGAGAATGGAGAAATTTGCATTAAATCTTTTTTATTTTAGAAAAAAAAGTGGGACAACAACTGGGCCAGACTTGTTTTACTGGGGTTTCCCCCCACTTCTTTCTCAGCTCAGTCCAGCAGTGAGACTTCTGTTCCTCTCAGACATGGCTAGTTAGCAAATGCCTGCAGTGTTATTTTCCCTGGCGAAGCAGCGGATGCTATGAGTGTTTATTTATGAAGAATGACCCTATTGCTGTGTTTTCCCAAGCACAGCTGAAAACAAGCAGCTGAAAACTAGCAGTGGGAGATGGTTTCTTTGCACATGGTTCTCCTTCTGCCTGCAAAGCACCCACGTTTTCTCTCCCAGGACGATGCCACTGACTCTTGCCTTGTCTCTGGTGCTTCTCTCATGCCTCCTCTGGGAGCTCTGGGGCTGCTTTGCCATTTCACACTCAGATCAGTCCCTCTATGGCCCAGCCTCTGCTCAGCTGACTTCTTTGGAGGTGGTTTTCCCTTGTCTAAGTCATCACTAAGCACAGATAATTAAGATTGCTTACTTCTAGCCAGAATGGAAGGCGGCCTTCATGTCCTGCAGCCTCGGTCAGGTGAGAGGCAGCAGGGAGCAAACTCATGGGGTGCATCTCTATTGAGAGGTTTCTGGAGCCAAAAATGGGAAGTGGTCTGCTGGTCCACGTGACAAAGGGCACAGAATTTCATCTGTCTCCTGCATTAGCATGACCAGTGTAATTCCCTGACTAAGAGTAACCTGAACTGATTGGCCTGCAAGTATCCTGCTCACTCACAAGCCTAATTCCTCAGCAAGGACTTCTTCCCTTCCCTCCCAGGGGGCCCTGTGGACAGTGCTGCAGACATAAACTGAGCAGGTCAGTACACTAAGTGGGATCAGGAGCTGGAGATCAACGCCCGGCCTCAGTCTACATTCCTGGACATCTTGGTATGGCAATACTCAAGGTTCCTCCTGAGATGCAACCCCTTTTCCAGTTCCTTGTTTCCATCCATTGGGCCAGGTTTCTCAGGGGTGAAGGGCCCAGGCATGCATTTCATGCCAGCTCTCTGTTGTACCTTGTCTCATGTGTCAGTGCTTTCTCTCATGGCACTCAGGCAGCTTTCTTGTCCCATGGCTGCTCCATGAATCCAATCCTGTCTGCTTAAATCTACTGGAAAGGAACAAACACAAATGAAAAAGGTCAGAGGAGACATCAGTGAAAGAAGACATCAGAGAGGGTGGGCTGCAAGGAAAGACAAAGGAGTTCAAAGTGCTCTGAGATGGTGAGGTGCCAAGGAGAGGAGAGAGTAGGAGGTGACACACCAGACTAAGGCAGCAGAAAGGCAGTAAAGTGTTTTGAGTGCACTGGAGCAGAAATGATATGCCAGTTGTTTTCAGTTCCCCAGATGGGAGAGGCTTCATGAATTGATTCAGAGAATATACAAGAAAAAGACGAGTGTATCTTGTGCCCCTTCTCTCTTCTTGCCTTTGTTCAACTAAATCCTGAGCGTGTTGGGCTGGGACTGCTTTTCAGTATGTGCATACCCTCCACCTCACACCCCATGATCCTCCACAAAGTGCTGGTGAGAGAAATAACAGCTTGTGTGAAAGGGGAAATGGTCTGGGAATGGCTGAGGCACAGCCACTCTGATGTCCAGTGAGGGTGCAACAATATGCACCAACCCCTTCACTGCCTCTCTTTTGAAAAGGAGAAAAAAACCTCCCCAACCCATGATGCACAAACATGTTATTTTTCCTCCCTTGGAAACAAACGGTCTTTTCAATTAGACCTATTTGTCTCTGAAACAATCAATCTGAGGTTTTTAAAAGCAAACACTTGAGTAATTAGTTCTATCCAGGAAGAATATTAACTCTGTTTGTCTTTGTGTAATTAATCACTGACCCTGCCAGCTCTACAAAGCCTCCTTTGCACAGCTGGGGCAGCGAAGGAGGCGAGCAGAGGGCAGGAGCGAGGTGAGTAACAAGTGATATACAAGCAGAGGGTGTCAGGATGCTGGAACACAAACCTCACCCCCACACACCTCGACAAGTGCCCACGTAAATTCTCTGAAACCATATTGCAGCCACAGAGCCATGGGGCTGTGAAGGCCTGCTACTTGAAGGAACAATAAATAATGTTTTTAAATATAGTTATGTATATTAACCTTTTAGCTGTGCGGGCATCCAGCTCTCTGTGGTTCACATGCCTAATTGATAAAACATTTGTTTTTTGTGCAGCACTGCTGTAACCAGGGCCCCAGGCACTGGCAGGTGAATTAGCACTCAAATGCCTTCAGCCAGAGGAATTGCAGCCTCTGGTCTAGCTGGATTGAACATTGCCAAGTGCCACCCCAGAGCTGGCTCCGTGTCAGTGCCTGGTGTTACAAGCAAGCTGTAGTTTACTCTGATCTCAAGCCTACAGGGAATGAAGCAACTTCAAGTCTCTTCCTCTATCCCTGACCTCCAGTTTAACTTTGAGGAAATGTTTGGATTTATTCAAGTGTTTTTCAACAGCATGAAATAAGGCCGAGATTTGTTTCCTTCTTCTCTTACATCTGGTATGATTGTACAAACCATCTCTCCTGTGCTGCACTAGTAAGATTGTTTTTTAAATTGATTTCACAGTAGCAGCTGAAAACCCTAGAATGAAATAAAAGGTACCAAATATGAAACATTCTGTAAACACCTAAGGAATGTCAGAGAAAATGCAGCAGGTCAGATGCAGCAGATGGGAAGAGTAGCAGGAAGGTGAACAGGACTGATGGGCATCTTGTGCTGACTGAGGTTAGAGAAGAGCAGACTCCCTGTTGTAAGAAACTGCCTTAATTGCTGCCCACAGTCCTGTAGCACTTCTGTTTGTCCTTGATATAAGATGAGAAGAGGACATGCAGCTCTCTGAACTCTTGACAGAGCCCAAGGGGGTGGGACACTTCATCTGTCTGCCAAGGCCTTGGTGATGCTGCTCATGGCCATTGCCACGGCTGATCACAGGTGTGTAAAACTGACATGCAGAGTGGCCAGAGGGGAAATGGGTGGCTCTTGCTCCTCCACACCTCTGAAATTCTTCCACCTGTGAAAACAGGAGACACTTTTGCACTCATCCTGGTTCTTTTCCTGGTCAGGTTTTGCTGTGACACGCAGAACACAGCGGTCTGCATGCAGATCCCTGCTGCTGCTGGCAGCTTGTGAACAGCCCCAGGCCAAGCTTTTCCATTAAGGAAGAAAAAAAGGGTCTCCCTCTTTTCTCACTCTCTTTATTCTGAGCTACCTTGCTATCTCAGCCACTCTTGGTTGCATCCAAAGAAGTTGAACTCCAGGTCAGAGGAAATCTGATCGTCCTCTCCCACCTCCTACCCCTGAGTGGCTGTTCATTAAGGTGAGGTATAGCTTTACCTTCACAGGACGCTCCTTTTGCTCTTTATCAGCCCTGCTGAACACTGAGCAGGTCACATATGGCCTCTGTCAGCTACACTGCAAATCTTTTGTACCTTTTAATGAAAACATTGCCAGTGTTTTCCTTCTGTCGCTGTTGGAACCCAGCCGCATCTTGGTGATAAATGGTGCCTATTGATGAAGGAGTGCCCCAGCCAGACCCACGACTCTGCAAGGACACTGTGCTGATCCCAAACTGCAGCCAGGGGTTGTCTCCACCAGCCCAGGGGTTTCAGCCCCTCCCTGCAGGTGGGCCAATAAAAATCTCTGCCACTTCTTTTTCCACCAAGCGTTAGGAAGGCTGAATTTCTGTATTAAATCACACTGTTGTCATAGCTACTAAATTATGAGATTGTCTATCATCAACATCAAAACACAAGCTGAAAAGTTGTTTTTTTGGGTTTCTTTTACAAACATCTCTCAATTTAAAATGCCAGAGAGCTTGTTTCAGTTTGATACTAGGCAGTGCAATAGTGAGAGTTTATGGCAATCCATTGAATGCCTCTGAATCTGTGTTACATAAAAGCAGAGACCAAGATGTGAAAGAAAGGGATGAGAAAGACTTTTGAACCCAGGAACCAGCCTGTGTGCCCTCTTCCACATGAATCTACTGCTGGTCTGAGGAGACAAACCTGAGATCCTTCTGCTGCTCCTTCTGAGCCCCCACCTGGGTCAGGTGATGAGTGCCAATCCTTGTTTTGAGAGTCCTGTACAGTGTAGATACTGATCCTGATTTGAGGCTCACAGCTCTCCTGTGCTTTCCTGTGGCCCATTCCTGGGGGAATTTCCACTTCCAGGAGGAAATGCTAGTTCTTCTAAAGTTCACCAGGACCTTGCTGTTGCCAGAGCAGGCACTTACTCCTGTGACCTTTTCGTGGTGACAATCACACTTATGGAAGATTCAGTTCTCCTCTTTGATCCAGTTTAAAACTACCCTAAGAAGAAGAGATTTGCAATGCTTTAATATTTTTTTTTAGACAGTTGACCTATCAGATTAAACGTCCCATGCAACTCTGCAATTGTTGGTATTGAGACAAAAGGAGAAGTTGGTCCATACGGCCAGGAGCTGGAGAAAGGTGAGTCCTCGTGGCTTTGTTCAATGATCTTAGATCACTTTAGAGCAGCCATTCATCCTCTCCCTTTAAAGACTCATGATTTCATTGTTAGATAATCTTAGGTCAAGCCCAAGCTGGGTGTCAAGATGGGTGGCCATCCCAATAAAATATAGGATATCAGGATGCAACTCAATTTGGCAAGTAATCTGCCAAAGTCAGTGACCCTGTAATTAATGTCTTAAGAAAAGGAAAAGAAAATCTTTTCTAACAGGAAGGGAAAGACATTTTAATGTCTTCAGGGAGCAGTGCTGTCTGAAAATGGTAGCTGGGGAGAGGAATCGCTCTCAATTTCCAGTTTCAATGCTTCACTCACAGATGCAGGAGACTGGAGAAGTCAAGCCAGCCTAAAGATCATGGGTTCAAGCATATTTTTTTTCTATTTGGTTTGAATGGGCTTCTCTGACCTTTACTGAGAATTTATACAAAATATCTTATAAAGGTACATTACCATCCCCTTGATATTTTTCTTTTCTGTTTCTTTCTTTTGTTTCAAAAGTACAACAACTTTTCCAAGGCCACTGTGGCTGTAAATCGAAATTCAACTCAAACACTGCCTTGGACACCCAGCACTTCAGTGCTTGTGTCTGCAGCCTTCACTGTAAAGGGTTTTCTGGAGACTCAGGAAAAATGGGGAAATGCTGCACTTGTGTTTTTCTTCAAAGCAAGGCAGCTGGATACAGGGCAGATTAACCTGATAGATTTCTGCCTTTGGTTTAAGACCAAGTCTTTGCACTGCTTGAGGCAAACTCAGCAGCCTTTCTGCCCGGGGACACCCTGTTTGAAATCATTCCTGAACATGCGCTCCGCAAAAAGAGGTTCCACACTCTTCCATGGAATGGGCACAGCTGCATGGCTGTGGTCCGTGGATGAGCACCGGGCCCAAGGGGAAGAGAGGAGCTGGCAGGAGCAGGATGAGAGGGCAAGGGGGACAGAGATTTCTGTAGAAGGAACTGGCTATCCCCTGCTCAGCTACAATTAGAGTTTCCTCATGCCTGACACAGCTGATAGGGCATAGCACTCACAAGGAGTTTGTACAACCTGCTCATTTCTCCATTCAGTCTATTAGATGCAAAACACCAATTTCAGAGGCTTCTGCTTTTTAAAGGTTCTTCACAAGTCTGGTTGGGAACTTCTGTGGTTCTTTGATCTCTTCTGTATACAATTGACACAGGGTTACCCATATCACCTGTCCAGCATGTAATCTCTGAAAATTATGGGAAGTCTTACCCAGAATTTTGGTAGTCCTGGCAAGACACAACTGCAACAGCAGCAAATGGCATGAACAGAGCTGGGTGTTTATTCAGTGCTGGCCTTTGAGGCCACAATGACACTGTGGAAAGAAAGAAGCTGTTTCTCTTTGCTAGTGGATTTTGGAAGGTGGATCAAAAGGGGATTTGTCCAGCAGTTTAAGGAAACTGGGGAAGGGGACGGAGAGTACATTTATGTGAGAAGTCGTGGCTGTTCCCACAGAACAGAGATGAGAAAACCTCTTCTTCCCCCAATCTGCTGTCCCAATAGCCACGAACTGCCGTGTGACTGAAACGAGTTTGACCTTCAGAAAGAAGCAGCAAAATGTTACCTTTTATTCTCCACACATTCTAGCCCTTGGGTAAATGCCTTGGTGGTCTGATACCCGCTGGCACAAAAGGGCCATTAACGGCACCGCGACTCTCAGGGAAGCGGCCGTGCCACCTAGGAAGGCACTGCTCGTAATTCTCCCAAAGGCCTTTTGCTTTCTTTCCCACCTGCCCCAGATCAAAGGCATCAAGGAAAATGGATTTCAGGAGGCGGGGGGGCTTTGCTGTTTTGAGCGTTTGCTTGTGTGTTTTACTGCCCTCTCCCAGTGGTTGTGCAGCTCCGGTGAAAACCGGAGCTCTATTATTAATTCTCTTGTATCAGTAGAAAGGAGCAGGGCAGCGGGGTCAAGGGAACTGAAAGAGGCCTTGCAAGGCTAGCAAAAGAAAGCATTGAGGGGAAAGTAGCACTATCAGCTCCTGTGATGTGATAGCAACTTTCACCATCCTTGACCTCTTTCTGAAAAACTGTGCCTATCAGAGGTAAATGGCTCTGCTGGGAAAGCTTAGAAATTGGACTGGAGAGCAGTTTCAAAAGAATTTTAAAAGCACTGGGGCAAAAAAGAGTAACTGCATGTTTTGTATGAAAAGTGAAATGCTGATGATAATGTCAATAATGTTTTTGAAATGAGAAATTAAACCTATCGTCATTAATGATATTAAAATGAAATGATTTAAACTAATCACAGGCTGGAATGCAACAGTCTAAGGATTCTCAAATATGATCAAAGATGTTTGTGTACCTATGATATACCGTAAAATTCTTTATATATTCTTTACATATAACCACCCTCTGTAGGATTATTTAGGTTTTGTCTTAGATATAATACTATGTTTTATACAAGCTGAAGTGTAGTTCTTGTAAAACACATGGTTTAAGGTCATCTCCCTGACTATGGGAGAAGCAGGTGAGTTCTGGTGAGGACTGAAGCACACAGCTGGTGACCAGTGTGAAGCTCCTGAGCCAAAAGAGATTCTGGGACACACCACTTTTAAATGCTTATGAAAGAAGATAATGACTCAAAGTGATGATTGCAGTGGACAAAAGACAAATGGACCATGGCTTCAAACATGCCCAGAGCAGCCTTTCCTGGGCCCTCCATCCCCTGCAGTGTAAGGGACATATCAGTGGAAAACAGCAAAGTATTATTTTTTCTTTTCTACTTTCCCACTTAAAAAAACCCAAACCCAAACACAGAGCTGGCTCTGTGATTTACATCCAATGCTGATATACATCCAATGAGATTCCCCTCTCCTGGTCTAACTTGTGCAGTCACTTGACCAAATGCTGAAATCTTCATTACGGAAAGTCACCTGCGCAAGTATTTTCCAACTGTGAGATGCTTCATTCCCTGCACAGGTTTTTAGGAATACTGTTAGAGTCAGGACTTTCTCTGAGGGAGGAAGGGAGAGAGGAAGCGATCTGTTTATCCAGGTTCCTGTGAAATTGCCATTAACCTGTGACACGATGCAAGGCTTGCTGGCTCTACCTGCTGGCTAGAGGGGAAAGCACACTCCCCTGGCTAGAATGTCCTCGAAGCATTAACGTGCCATTTCAAGAGACAGTGGATTAGAGATAAGAGAAGAAATCAAAAAGCAGCTGCTACCTGATCATTTTCGAGCTGTCAGGTATGCCAGCAGAGAAAGACGGATGGTCTGGAGCAGAGGGAATTGATAACGTTTCTCTGCTTCCTCTCAGGCTCTCAGTAACTGAGAGATGAAAAACATCAGCCTGTAAACCAGTCCCACTGCAGCAGTTTCATCTGTGTGAAGATTGAAGCTCAGACCATTGTCTGCCCCGCTGCAGCTCGGAGAATTGGGGATCAACTTCATTTGACTTCAATCTCAGCCTGGTCTAGGGCACTCACTGCAAAGCCATGGGCTGACAGGAAGGTTTTCATTACTGGGTTTTAGCTCCATGGTCTGAGCTCTGATGGAAAAAATGAACAGTTGCAAAAGCAAAAAGGGGCTTGTCTGTGGTTTAGCTGATCCCTTTTTATTTGGTGTATCTGCAGGAATAAAGTAAATGGTCTCTTCTTTCAGCTTTTTCTCCAAAAAAACAACTCCTCCAAACTGGTAGCAGTTTGCAATTCTTACGCAACCAGTACTACAATCTTGACCTTGTAATCCTTTCCTGAACACATTTTCAAAGTTGACAGTAAAGAATAGAGTGTTTTTTCCTTCCTAACTGCCATCCCAGCCTGGCCCTTCATGTCAGCTGGAGCTCTCCTGTTCATATCTTGTCACAGGCAGTCCAAGGTATGCCTCTGCAGGAGCCTTAGGGAGCTTGCATGCCAAACCCGGAGATGAAAATCAGTGGGTTTCCTGTGGAAAAAAATGCTCAGAAATCTTATCAGCCCAATAATGTTCATTTCCAGACATGTCTAATCCTGAGAGACTTGCCACTGGATTTACATCTGGATTGTATAAGTTTCACTGAAACACCTGCATCAGGCTCCCTCTCCAGTCAGTGGAAGAGATCAGCAGGGTTGACAGTACTGCTGGAGGGACTCGCTGGGCTGTAGGATACAGCAGGAGTGTAGAGCTTGGTGTCCTTGCTTGGGCACTGCAACAAAGGGCAGAAAGCAGCAAGGATACAAGGGAGCCACAGCTAATAAATTTGAGGTATCAGGCTGGAACCCAGCTCTAATCTTTCCAGAGCAAACCCTGCATAATCTGGTTTTATCCCTCAGAGGAGCAGCTGAACATCATCACACAAAAGGCCTGTGTCTCTGGAGAATGAAGAGGTCATTTTTAAAGCAGAACCACTCTGGGAGGGAAGGCTCTTCCCCAACCTCTGCCACACATTTGCTAAACTTTGCTCTCCCTGGGGTCAGGACTCCGCAGTTAGACCACCCTAGCTGGCCTTTGAAAACCTCTGCTATTCAGGAGATGTACCTATGGGATTTGCCTAGCACACATCACAAAGGTTTTCTTGCTCTCTCACTTAATCCTTCAAACTATTGTCCCACACACACTTGAGGAGCTGATGTCTTCTCTGACAGACGTGCTCTTCTCCCATAAGCAAGAAACTCAGATGGGAGTGCTCAGCTGGGTGTTTATGGCCCCCTCTGGGTACAAACTGGAGAGAGACTCTGAAGCTGGGCTGTCCAGCTATGAACAGTTTGGATCCCAAATTCTTTGTCCAAAATTTACTACCACCACCAAGCACAAAAAACAAATACATCAAAACCTCACAGATTGAGAGGGATCTGTCCAGTGTTCTGGTGGAGATAAACCATGACATTGTCCTTTTGTTGCTATGTAGGGGGAATTCTGAGCAATTTTCTGCCAGGAGTTGAAATCTTTCTGTGAGACTTTTAAAAGGTGCTCTGAAGATTGGCTTTTCAACTTGTGAATGAGCAACAGAGATGACCAGGAATAGTTGTTGCCTCTTTAATACATGCCTGCCATACTGATTGCATAATCTGTGGCCAGAAAATCAGCAAAACTCCCCTAAAAAATCACCCCTTTGAACAGTCTGATTATATGCATTATTTGCATTTGCTTCCAACAGCTGCTTTGGACAGAGTGATGTCAAAATACCCTAAATAAATACTACATTCACAATAGTTCTATTAAGAGGAGGATCCCATTGTGCCAAGTACTGTCACACCACTAGCTAAGATTAACTTACCCCAAAGTATTTATGTTCTTAAGCTGACAAAATAGGAAAATTCATTTTGTTCACTTTACAGGTGGAAAAGAATAAATTATTTGCCCAAGGTCACGCTGGCAGTCTATAAAAGATGTGAAAACACAACCTAATTTTGCTGAACCATATTCTTGAGCTGTAACCACAAGGCCATTCCACCTCTCCCAAAGCAGAAATTGGTTCTGGCTGCAACAGTTTCTCAGCGAGGGGATTTAACCATCATTTGGCTAATGATGGTTAATGGGCAGGAGGAGGTGAGATGAACCTCACCATTGAGCCTATGATGGTATTCACAGAATTGACCATGTGGATGTCCCTGATGCCCAGAAGAAATTTATTGTACCAGTGACCCTCAAAATCAGTCCATCACTTCTAGTTGCTAATGGAAAATAATGCTCCTTAAACTGCACACCCCAAACATTTCCTCCAAGCAGCAGACTTTAAAATACATAGATGCAAATATACATTTCTTATTTAATCGGTGGTGTAGTTCCCTGACAGATTGGTCCAGAATGCAGAGGGAAGGGAGAAGCCACTGGAATGTGGTCTAAATTAATAGTGAATTGTGACACAATCCAGAGCACTCATAATAATCAAGTTAGTATGTTTTACATTTTCTCTCAATGTGTTTTGCATTTTTGCTGCATAGGGAAGGAGGCTTTAGATATTGAAACAACATAATGTTAAACTTGAGAAATGACAATTCAAACACTGGCTGCTTTAAATAGTTTATACCTTGATAGCCTAATGCTCTGTGCAATGTACACATGGCTTTGCTAGGGACCCCTTGGATAAATATAGATTATTTATGGTTAATGGATGAGTGCTATTATACATTGAAAAAACTCGTGACTGCTGCCTGGCTGGCCACTCAGGGATGTTTTTCTCACACGTGGGCAGTAACAAAACCATGGTAAGGGAATGAAGGTGCATTGGCTCCCATTGTTCCTGACCTTTACCTGGGACTTCTCCCAGGGCAGGGAGGATGTGTCCCCACTATCCCTGCAATCCAGTTTAGCAGTACCAGGGAGATAATGTGCATGCCACTGCCAGCACCACATCCCACTGCCTTCTGTTTTCTCTTCTCTTTTAAACATCATCCTACATTCATCTCATGACCTTGAGGAAAGGCTGTCACAGGGGCTTGGGCAGCACGATTATTCAGTGGGTGTGTTTTAGGAGTCAGGTAGTTTGACCTTTAATTCTGCAGTGAAAGGGTGAAATTTGTTTCTTTAACTTTGGTCTTTTAAACAACAGGTGTCTTGTTTAAGGTCGTTGCATAACATCTCACCCATTCACCTCAGCTGTCTTGGATAGATGAATCACAACTGAGGATACCAATCTAGGGAGTTCCATTTTCTGTTCCATTCTGTATTATTTTCCTTTCTAGGACAGCTAAATGACAAGTCATGCCCATTGGCCTGATGGCTAATTGTATATTTTATTGTTAATGGCAAAAAGCAATTTTTATCATTCTTCTTTATATGTGTGTTGCTGGCTGGACAATCAGAGTAGACCTGTCTAATCACTGGCAACAGGTATATGAATTATGTCTCATATTATATTGATTTCTAAGTCAGAATTAAATATCACACTGATTGTCTAAATGACAAATGGCTTAAGTCAATAAATGATTCTTGGAGAAAGGAATAAAATTGAAATAAACTGTCACAGAAAAAAAGCCACAATATGTTCATGACTTGGAGTAAAAGAATTAAAAATCAGCTCATGTGTGTCATCTTTACTTAGTTTTTGAAAGACTATTTACATCCTGTGGTGATGGCTTTGAGGCCTAAATGAGATTCTCAGAATGAGAATGACACAGTTGAGCTGATCCATTATGTGCAATAAACAGTCCCGCTGTAAATTTGGGGTTTTTGTACTAGAATTGTGTAGTTTGAGGCCCCCCATCCTCATGCTGAGTGGAAGCCATGCCTACAGCCAGACAGAAACATCAGTGCCAAGGAACTTCAAGTGAAACAGAGCAGGCTGGCAGGGCAGCAAGGCTTGCCCAACATCACGCAGCAAACCTCTGGAGAACAGTGCACTTGGCCAAACACCCAAACCAACACCCAGCCCAGTTCACACCCTAATTAATACACAGCTCAAAGAGACTCAAGAAGAATATATAAGACAATTTTCAATGACCCTTGTCACGTTGCCTCAATTACTTTAACAGGAATGAAATAAAGCATGAAAAATACAAGGTGATACAAGTACTGACTGTGGTTCCCACCATCTTCTCTAGAGTGCCCAAAACAAATAAGCAAAACCAAGGACTGATGCCACTACTTTCTAGTAGAAGAAAAAAGTCACTGTCTAAACATCTTCTAGTCAATTACTAGAACATTTGGAAGTCCCTGTTCCTTGGAGCAGCCTGAAATCAGTTTTCCCAAGAAAGAAAAAAACATCTCATTTATGTACCTAACATACAGACCTGGATTTTCTGGACTCACCGTGCCCCTGCTCTTCACTAACCAGCTGAGCAGCACCTCTGCTTGCTGTAAAGGGTTTCTTTGGTCTGCCACAAATTAACTAGAAGGGACATAATACAGGAATGGTCACATGCATGCAGTGTTCTGTAACCACACACCTTGCAGATGCAGCTTTGTTTGCCTGCGATGCACATTCAAACAAACTCAACCTTCTTGAGTCTCAGTGAGCTGTTCTGCAGTCTGGATTGGCTTAGTCCTTTTTATTTGCTTTTGTAAGAGGTGTAGCTCATACAAAAAGCTGGGATGTCCTTAACCTAGTACAGAGTATTGCCAACAAAAAAGTGGGTTATTGCGATGGGGAGAGAAATTAAAAAAAAACTAACCCAAACAATACCACAGAGGTCAACGTCATTAGCTTTGCCACTCACAAAAAACTTCTTTATTATGGAATGCCCCCACAAATTCTTTTCTTACTTACATTTAGTCATCAAACACTAAGTTTTAATATTATTTGTTAACTTCAATCTGATCATACCAAATATTCACTGATCTTTGCCCATGGCTGGTTATTTATTTTGCTCAGTATCCCTCCTGTGTCCTTATTCAATTCCTAATACTTTAAGACTTTATAATGGTATAATATGACTCATAAGAAGCAAATAATGAAGAGCAATTAACAATTGAAGTCCAAGCACAGTCATTACCTACAGTCTGGACTTCACGGTCCCTCAGTAAGTTTCCAGACACTTTCAGCAAACAAGTAACATGATGCTACTCCTCAGAAAAAAATATGTTCACCTCTTGTATTCATAAAACATTGTTCCCAAATCAAAGTATTATGGTACAGTATTTTGAAACCTTCTTTTCAGCACTAACAGTCCTAGTGAAATTGCTGATGAAGGATTTGCTAGCAAAAGAGGGAGCTGCAGCTTTGCAAGTAGGAGCTGTGTTCTGTGCAAGGATATGTGCCATTGTGAGACTGATCCAAAGTGGTTTATGAGACAAATGGTTTCTCTTGTTTGGTATGAACCACTGAAGGCTGAGAGAACATACTATTGACTAATGTGAACTAAAATAAATTTTTTGTCTGAAGAAAGTGGAAGATTTTATGGGGGTTGTGTGTTCTGTGGTCTAAGACCACATGAAGACCCAAGGTAGAAACCTGTCCAGTGGTAAATACATGTGGGAGAGAAAAGCTATTTAAACTAAAGGACGCTGTTGGCATCAGAAAGGGAACATGAAAAATAAGATAAACTCTAGCTACCAAAATAAACTGGCAATGAATAAGTTCAAGCTGAAAACAGGGAAGAAGGGAAATGTGGTCTTGTAACACTCCTCAAGAAGAGGAGGATGGATGAAGAAGTAAACACCAGAAAAAAATGAGCTGTTGCAACTTTAAGATGGAACTTACTGAAGTTATGTTTTGGATGTAGGTCCAGAAAGTCCTTCCAGACCTATGTCATCTCTCAAAGGAGTCCTCCACCAGTATGAAAAAGAGTTCAATAATGTGAAACTAACCTTTAACCAGAGAAGTTTGGGGAACAGAGAAAGCCAATCCCAGTTTACAGTGTTGTTTGTGCTTCTGGTATCTGTCGATGTTACCTTAAAATCACAGTCCACTTTCTGTTAGAGAATACGTATGGAAGTTATCCTGATGCAAAACCAGTCCCAGCAGCAGATCTCAACAGTGGCAAGTTACTCCTGTGTGTGTAAAATGTGGCTGGAAAACTGTACATACACTTTGTTACTTGTCATGGAAGTTTATTTCTTTTCTTTCTTCTTTAAATCAATCATTTGACTCCCCTCAAATATCAACCTTTAGAGGCAGAAGGCATTAATGCAGGCAGGCTATTACTGTATTCACCCAGACCTCCACACTGATTGTGCAGATTATATAAACCTTTTGGTTACATTAGCACCTGAATATGATTTATGAGGGCAGGCGGGAGATGGTGATTGACCCGCTTGCATGAAAGCAGCCTGTTTGCTGTGGAACAGCTTCCAGCATAAATCATTTTAGACATGCTTTTACACCAGGACTAAATAAACACTCACTTACCCCTGGTACCTGCTAATATGTTAACAAGTAATGTCCTCAAACAGCCTCATTACTTGATTACATCCGAGACTGGGGACTCTGTGCTGTTGCTTTCTCGGCCTGCCGGGATCTCATGAGCCCAGACACATTAACTCCCTTGAAAACATCGAGAAAGTGGGAGTTTTATCAGCCTCCATTATCAACCCAGGATAACAAAATACAGCATAAGGGTATTTATGACCTCATGGCTGAGGTATTATAACGCAAATGTCTTAATCCCTGCAGTTCTCAACGCTGCTGCTGCCATGACTTTGGGTCACTTACGTGATGCAGGGTTAATTGAGAAAGACAACTACAGTAGAAACAAGGGAAGCTGGAGGGGGACCTGCATCCCCTTCCTGCCTGCTCTTGTGGCCAGTGTGCTCCTGGCCTGTGGAAGTTGTGCCCTGCTGCTGCAGTCTGTGCTACACACCCCTCTTCAGCACAGACACCAAAGTGGGCCATGGCTGAGGGTGATCCTGTG
This sequence comes from Hylia prasina, assembly GCA_013397195.1. Lineage (NCBI taxonomy): Eukaryota > Metazoa > Chordata > Aves > Passeriformes > Sylviidae > Hylia > Hylia prasina. Next base: position 641,129 of record VYXD01016284.1, read on the forward strand.
TCCCTTGTGACAGAGGAAAGCAATCACCTAACAGGGAGAGAAACAAACACACACACACAAGACAGTTTTTATAGGCAGTCCTGGCTTTGCTGCTGAGGTGATGCTGACCACCAGCTCCAGATGAAGTCGCCTAAACCACTGCACCTCTGCAGGTAACCATCCCTGCTAACACAGTCAGGCAGTGGAGCTGGGCCTGCACAAACCACAGTTACCCAAGGTTATATCACATTTCTCCTTTCATGTCTCAAGAGTGTCAACATCGACAGCTGGACTCACTTATTCTATATAACATCATTATTTTGATTTTACTCTGATGTGTTAACAGGCCTCACAAGCCACTTTGGGACCAGATCTTGTGTTAGCAGGAGGATCTTTCCAGCATCCCTGATTTTGGGTGTTTTGGGTGCTGAATGATGATGTAGAAAGTGCAGGAACTCAGCTTATATAGAGCAGAAGGGGAGAAAAAGAGATCCATGAAATAAGAGAGGCAAACAACATTTTGGGAACTACAAAGCCTTTATGCCCAAAATACAGTGGCAACCACTTGCAACCACATCAGCCACCAGCAGCACCTTCAGTGATTTCAACAATAAATGAGGTCCCCCCTAAGATATTTTATCAGCTCAGCATGATAACAGCTGGGAACTTACACAGTTATTCACTGTCCTTTCAGGAAAATCAATGCACTTTTTGTAGCACATAGAACGGCACTTTAGCTGTTGTAGGCAAGTGAGAGTGAAGGCCTCTGCATGGCACATTTGGGAGCCTCAGTGGAGGGGATAGGATGATGGAATGAATGCCTCCATCCCATTCAGGAGTTCAAGTCAGCGGCCAGGCTTCACCTGCAAGCTGAAATTCCTGCAAATATGAGCCTGAAGCTAAACCCATGTAGACACATCCCACCTCTGGGCTTTGAGGACATCCTGGTACTACAAAAGTGTCCTTTTTAAAGCACAGGGCAGAATCCATCTTTACGTTAATATCTGGGCAGATGTCAAGGAAGGTTAATTCAGACTGATAGACACACAAGGGTGCAGGTTGCTACAAGAAGAAAATCAGGCCTTTATTGCCAGGAAATGGTCCCCAATTTCAAGATAGTTATCCGAATTCAGAAGTTTAAGAAATCTTTTGAAGTTATCAGTAACCAAAAGCTTTAAAATGTTGTTTTCCAAACTCAGATGGAGCTGTGTCATATTTGACAACATGAGGTAGATTCAGGCCCTGACTCAGGAAATCTTCCCACTGCAGGAAAATGTCAGAAGGACATATGAGCCCTGTTGTAGTGAAAAGGACAAAAACCCATCCTAGAAGTCAAACACAGATTGGGATGTTTTTTCTGAATCAGGCCCTAAATGCAAACTTGACCACTCCAGATTCTCCTTTACCTAGGATTACACTTCCCCCCCAGTCTTTGCTAAGAAAGGTTAGCAAAACTGATAAAGGTGAACACTGAACAGAGACTATTTTTATTTTATTAGATTTATTTTGCACCTCACATTTATCGTGGCTGTCCTAGAAGTGTTGCTGTCCTAGCCATGATGTAATCTGCAATTAACTAGTCTCCCTTTGTCAGCCTACATCATCAAAGCCTGTTTTTATGGAGTGTTAAGTCTAATATTTACAGTGTTAAATACTTGGACAATATTTAAATTGGTTTCATCACATACTATATTTAGATGGAGTGATATTGTCTGGTTAACAGCAATGAAAACAATTCTGTTCTTTTGGGGTTTATATTTTGAGTGGGTATTAGGTAACTGGAAAATATGGTCGTTATATTTGTCTAACATTTCTACAAGTTGTAACATGGCATTTCAATTTGGGCTTTAACTCATGAATTATCCGTAGGCAAAACTTTTGAGAAGTTTCCAGGTTCAACATGCAAACAAGAGCAGAGTTCAGTGGCATGTCTGAAAGGAAGGCAGTTTAATATTTATACACATACACGGAAAACTATGAAGACATTTTTCTGGACCTTTTCTTTCCAGCAATGCTGCTGTCACACAAAGCCTGCTCCAAAGGAATTTTTAATGTCAAACAAAAATCACAATTAATGTGTGATCTAATCCCAGTCTTACAGAGACAGACAGCACTAAGTTTCTGGGTACTGCTCCTTGGAGTTTTTATTTGTCCATGTGATTCATGTTTGTCTCTACTTGGAGCTTATGTGGGCAATCTTGCCCATACCCTGAGTAATTTTTGTCCTTCAAATCAAAGGTCTTGCAGCTGTGTTGACTTCTCATCCCCAGCAGCAAAAACCTGCTTCAAAAAACCAAAGATGTCTCCATTCTTCAAAGTAGAGATCTTTTCAGATTTTCCCCAATGTTTATGCATTAGAGCAACTTCTATAATCCTTTTTTTTTTCTTCCCAAATGCAGGCAGTACCTTTTCCCTTCTTTCTTGTCTTTAGGCTTTCTTCCCTTTCTTTTCCCAGTGTTGGTGTTAAGACATCTTCCCATGTCAGTTATGTGATTTCCAGCTATCCCACAGAGTTAGTCATTCCTCTCCTGGATGGTCACAGCCACAGGCTCTGCACCAGAGCAATGCCTGGGCCATATGTTGGCTCTTGGCTGCCAGAAATTTCTGCTCAGAATTGTCTCCAGCTCTATGCAAGAAGCAGAACCACGAAGGGGGGTGGCATGGGGAAGGATTTGCTCCTGACTCTTCAAAAGGACTCTGCTCACAGATCCATGATTCTGACTCAGCCTTGTTGAGCCAGGTCTCTGTGCAGAGGATCTCATCAACAAGAGGGAGCTGTAATCCCTTCAGACAGCCCTTTGAACAGTCCAGGAGCTCTTTGACAGGGCCTGACGTAACTTCTGGAACACTGGAAACTGTTAATCACCCATTTTATTTGGTTTTAGCAGATAGAAGCGAGAGATTCTGCAAAAAACTACAGTCAGGCAACAGCAAAGTTATTTTGTTATCGTCTGAAATGTTCCTTCTTTTGGGAAGTCATAGGCTTCTGAGGTTTGAAATCTGCCTGATATTTAAAAATAACTTGTGTGTCTCTAGCTTTCAGGGTGTCTAACTGAAAGGAAAACTTACTCATCCAATAAATAACTGAATAAAATCATCAGTGTCCAAGTACAATACGTTTGAATTCTCCATCCCTGGTAGATCACTTGCAGTCCATTTGGCTCCCCCCAGTCCTCTCAGCAGCTTGGTGTTCCTGAAGGAAGTGTGTCAAACAGGCAGCCTTTTCTCTAGTTTGAATGCCAGTGCCAAATTGTCCAGGGCTAATGGAGCCCCTGTACAGACACTTCCAATGTGTGGAGAGCCTCAGCAGCATTTATCTGTTTTCTATGTGCTTGTAAACCACCCACTGCTGCAGAAGTGGATACCTCTGTAAGACATTTGCTTTTCTACAAAGCAAATGTTGTGCTCAACACTCCTTCCATGAACACTGGTCTTGTTGCCTAAAACACACTTGAGACTCTCAGAAAAGGTTTGAGTGGCCAAAGTTGAACTATTATTTTCTTGTTTTCCATTCTGTCCTTGATTGTGCATCTTGGATCTCAATATTCAGTGCCTGGTAAATGCACTCTCCAGCTGAAGTCTGGAAATCCCTGATAAAAAAGTCACAGAATGCTGTAGCTGTGGGAAGGATAAATACCTGGGAACCACTGCCTTTGTATCTTATTTCCTATTTTCCACATGGCACCATGTCATTTTTGTATGAATTACTTTTTTATAAATGATGTAAAATGCATTTTTCAGCTTTCACCAAGGAAGACATTCTTTTGTATTTTCCCTTGGAGAAATCTCCTTTCCCCAGCAATCTGCAGGACAATTTATGAAACTTTCAAGATATTGTTGTTTGTACAAAACCAGGGTTTATTTCAGGCTTTTCTAAAGCATTGGGCTGGTTTGGTAAAATGAAGGGGAGAGGGTTATTCATATTCCTTAATGTAATTGTCTTTTAATTTAAAGATGTCCAAATTTTATGGCAGTCTTTATTTACTTTCACTTAGCTCCTAAAGAACCAGTATGACTTCCAGATTTGCTACAAAGCAAGTAAAAAGGCAGTAAATGTAAACCAAACTGTGATTAAGAGCCTGATTCTGCTGATTAAAATCACTGGTCAAACATACTCTGACTGCAGAGATCAGATCTGAACCTTTACTGCACTGGATCCTCTCCAAAAGCCACTAAAGTCAATAGGAGTTTTTCTTTGGAGCTCAGTCACTGGGTGTCTGTCTGCCTTTTTCTCTCGTAAATTATAAATCACCAGGAGGAGTTTAATCTTGTAGTTTTCAGTGCCAGTGTGACATTTATTTTAACTTTGGCTGTTGACAGAGCACCCCGCATCCTGCATTTCCCTTCTGGCAATTCCCTTCTAACTCACATGTTACTGTTCTGTCAGGGATTTTATTTTACTTCTTCCCTGCTTATTGCCATCCACTTCTGCAGCCCTCCCTTTTCATCTGTCCATCACATTTGGCAGCAAGAAAAATGGATCTGTTTTGCAATACCAATTTCAGTGCCACTTGCCAGTCCAAATAAGAGTTGTGTATCTAACACACCATGCAGGGGCTGAGTTTCTGGATTTTGTCACAAGAGCTGTATTTTCTCAGCAGCTTATTAACAGCGTGTGTTTGGGGTGAAAATTAAGCAAATGGAAAAAGGATGTCACAGCAAGGAGCTGTGTTGCAACACTTAGGTTATTATATTGCATTAAGTTAAACAAAGATTGTTTAGCCATGTTATGACTATGATTCTCATTCATTCCAGTCCCTCAAGAAAATGTATTTGAAAAGAGGCAACTTTGCTCAGTCAATTTCCCCTTGGTCAAAATGCTCCCAGGTGCCACTCTTGTGAATTTGACAGGAAAAAAAAAAGTTAACGGAATAGAGTTTGGGAAGGGGGGAAGGGGGAGATTGCCATAACTCTGCTGGTGCCAAGAATAAGAAGAATAATGGGAACCACTGCAGATCGGAAACCTTCTTTCAGTCATTTATCAAGCCCATATTATTTTCTCATCTTTCACTGTCTTTGGAGCACATGTGTCAGGTGAACAAAAAAAAAAAAGTTACAAGAAATCTTGAATTGCAGTCTGCTTTCCCAGAAAAACGTGCTGACCAGCCAGCGTGTGTCTGAGGTCAACCATGAAGCTTTTAAACAGTCCCTGGATCCATAAATAGCCTTTGGATATGGCTCACAGTCAGCTGAGGAGGCTTTGAATTTCTCATTCAAAGAAGGAGCCACATAGGATTGCTCAGCACCATCCCTTTGACTGTCTCTTTCCCACATCTGGCCAAAGACTTTGTTGCCTAAATGGGAGCTGGGCAATTCTGGAAATTGGACTCTAAGTAGAAAACATTCCCACTTCTGCTTCATCACTCTTGTTCATAGGGAAATAAAGGACCGTGATGCTTTTACCATATGTGGATTTGAGAACAATTTCTAAATCCCCCATACCTGAACCATAGCTTGCTGAACAATTCCCAACAACTACTGTTCCTGATAAGGGTACAAATGATGCAGGTGGCTAAGTTGAACTTCTTGAGTGACCTAATTTAAACACAGCTATTTGACCTTGCCAGGACACAGCCACTTGGTGGGCTTTAGCTCAAAAGATATCACTGCTCAGATGAAGGGGACAACTGTGTCTGCCAGGTTGGTCTCACTGACCTCTACAGAGAAATCAGTCCCCTCATGTGTTACAACAATGAGTGCTGTGTCTTTTCTCCCTGTAGGATTTCCCACTTTAAGGTCTTGCTTCCAAGTCTTTGTATACAGATCACAGCCTGCAACTCTCTTTTCCTTACCTGACCTGGACATAAAGCTGTTAGAACACAGTTTCCACATTCCTGACAGGGAATGCTGCCTTCAATCTCACCATCTTCTACTGATCTGACAAACACATCTGGGTCCAGGCTGCCCTTCATTCCCTGCCCAGATTGTGCCCATCTTCTCCTGTTCATTCTCTAAAATTCCCTTTGTCCATAGTGCAGACAGCACCATGGAACCTGTGAGCAACCAGGCAGGTGAGGAGCTGGGTCTTGGCTCCCAAAACACACCCTGCTTGTGGCCTAGTGATAACTGCACATCTCATCACAACAGCAAGGTTATTTCACATTCCATCCACCCATCCATCCTTTCTTCCTGTGTGAGCTGGATCCAGGGCAGATCTTGAGTGGCATCCAGCAGAGAACACTCGCCCAGCTTTAGGGTATGAAAAAATGGGCAACACTAAACAATACCTGTTGTCAAGCTGTGAAACTGCTTGCCACAGGAAACTGAGGGTACAAAGGGATTTAGAATTAGCTAGGTAAATTCCTGGAAGCAAAACTCACCAGGGGCTATTAAATACAAAGGCACTATGTCTGGCTCCGGAAATCCCAGCACCACAAATCACTGGCCCTGAGCCACCATCTGCATGCCCTGATATTGTGCATTAAGAACCTGCTACAGCTGAATGCCATGCACAGGGAACTGGGATGGATTGGCCTGAGCAGCTCAGCCTGTGTTTGTCTGCAAATGGATGAACTGGGACTGAATATCACATTTGGCACTAATGTTTCTGCATTCACCCAGCAGCATTTCTATCACCAGCACTCTCCAAGCAGCTTCTGCCACGACATCTGGACATCACATAGCACCTGAAGCACATTAAGCTTTTTCAGCAGGTAATAAACCCCTGGACAGTGTATGGCAGGCGAGCCCTGGTCTCTAAATGCCCATCACGGACATTGCTTTCTCCAGCAATTGCCAAAGCCTGCTTTAGATTAAACTGCTTCAGACCAGCAACTGCAGAAGGGCAAGGCTGGAAAAGGAAGTCTCTCTTGTTTTGTTTGGGCTCTTCTTTTCCTGATGATTGGCTGTTTTGGGCTTGTTTGGTTTTTGACGAATTGTTTAAAGGACAAATATAAGGCTGGACAGCTGAATGCATCAAGAAGGTCAGCCAGTTTCTCAGGCTACTGTCTTTTTCCAGCTGTTCCATATGAGAAAAATAATCAGGCGGGGCTGGATCTCCCTGATTGCTTTCCACAATGTAAAGTAGAATTCTTTGATATGAAGCAATGGGCTGGGGAGGTTGGAGGATGCTGGGGTGGTGATGCCACACAGGATGCCAGCAAGACCCCCTCCTTGTTGGACAAATGCTCTTTTCAGAGCCACTCCCAGCCTCTGATACCCAGCACCACTCTCCATCAGCTGTTCAGCTCTAGGTCTGGGAATGATATGAACCTGGAGCATTCCTTCAGCATCCAGCTTCACAGGCTCCACATATTATAGGGAAGTCTGGGCCACAGCACTGGAAAACTCCCTGTGAGACAGAGGTTGTGTCAGTCTGTCCCCTGCAGCCCTGTCTCAGCAGGTGCCATGCCTGCCCAGTGCCACCAGTGTGTCACCAGGTACACAAGAACAAATGTCCCACTTCAGCTGGGGCTCCCTGAGATTCCCCTGGGAATTCTTCCCCTTTTCTCTTGNGAAAGAAAGAAAGAAAAGCAAGCATGCATTTCTGATGACAGCTGCACCAATATGCCTTATTCTGGTAGATCTCTCAATTAAAATCAAGCCACCCTAATTTAAGGGGAAAATAAACACAGGCTTTATGTTATGTGCTTTGCTTTCAGAAGGAATCAGCCTGAGGAGAGGCAGCAGGGCCCTGAGCTGGGGATGGCTGGTTGTGAGGGGAGGCAGGTCCTGCTGGCCCAGCTGCTGCCCCAGTGCTGAGGCTGTGGGGCAGAGGAGCCCCCACCCTGCAGTGGTTCTGGGGGTTCTGGGCTGTCCCAGGTGGGTCTGGGGCAGACACTTCAGTGCAGTGACCTCGGCTCCTTTTCAACTTAGTCCGTATCAGCCAGAGGCCACGAGGGACAGACTGGACAGTCTGCCCTGACACTGTCCCTGGGGGTGAGGAATTAGGAAGTTCAAAGCACAAACATGTATTCTCATGTTTTTCTTCTCCCACATGTCTAAGTAAAAACGAGGACACTTCCCTTGCACACAGCTATTCTAAAGCTACTGGAGAACAGTAGGAGGGGCTTTCTGAGCAAGCAGGCTGAGTGCCACTCACAGGGAATCCACACAGTCCCTGCCATGCTCTGCTCTGCTGCACTGCTCCTGCATTCTCCAGGGTGGGAAAGAAGAGCCCTTCCATAACTGCATGATGCCTACAACTCTAGCTGGGAATTGCAAAACTTGCTGAAAAACCTGTCTGTCCTTCTGCTGCTGCTTTTTTTCCTCTTCTCACTGGATTCATGATGAAATAAAGAATCACCATCCACCTTGGGATATGAAATAGCTGAGATCAAATGAGTTAGCACACAGAGTTTCCACTGTGTCTCCCATGTTTTTCTTATAAATTTAATTATGGAACAGTAGACACACTCTGTGCCACATAACCATCAGATCACACAGTATAGGCAAAACTCTACCATTAATTCTGGGGCTCTTGTAGACCTCTCCCAGCCAGGTACAGCCTCAGCCTGCACTGGGGATCTGCTGCTGGATTGGGATGGAAGAAACAAAAAACCAGAGAGATGCAAATGTCCAAGGGTATGGGGAACTGTCAAAGGGCCACTTGCTCAGGCTGGACATCTAAAATCCTCATTTTGCTGCACAGAAAGAATCTGCCAGAAGAAACAAAGGAAGAATGTAAAGAGTGTAATGACAGGAAAAAACTGGAAACACTTCAGCATAAGCTCTCATGGATTTGGGTCTGGATTGCAGAAGTTCAAGAGATCAAAGCAGTAGCAACCAGAAGGGGCAAACCAGAGACAGCATGCAGATAAAAGAAGAGATGAAAGCCAAAGAAAGCTTGGGCAGGAGGCTGACATTGGTAAATGAGGAACTGGAGCTGGATTAAATGGGTAGTGCTTGATGTGTTGTCTAGTCCCTGTTTTGGCTCCATTGGCTTCTGCAGAACTGAAGCTTTGGGGGTTGGGGGTAATGGAGAAAAAAAAGCTATTTTCATTTTCTGTCCTTGCCAATAAAAGCTTCTGTGTGAGAATAATCTCTGTGGTGCCTGTGGAGGGAGCCTGTGCAAGGAGCTGGGACAGCAAGGATCCTCCTGGGGGAAAAGGCTGCTCTCAGGGGGTCAGTGGAACCCAAATGGGGCACAGGCTGCCCAGAAATCACCCTGGTGGGACGCACCTTTGTCCTGTGTTGTCCTGTGACACACCTATCCCATGTTTGACCAGGGATCCGGATCACAGCATTTCTTACACCTCGGGATCAGATACGGATCTGCCCTTAGACAACAAGGAACTTTTTTAAGCTAGGGGGTTATCTTTAGCTTTTTAAGATATTTTAACACAAAGAATTCCTGTTGTCTGGCTTGGGGGGGAGGGGGGAGGGGTAACCCAAGCAGCTGCAATAGCAGAGCCCACCCTGGCCTTGTGAGGAAGAAGAGATTATTCAGTCAGTGCATGAGGGACTGGGTGGGTCCTCTCACATTCTCTGGGTGAGAAGGTGGGATGATTCCTTCTCACTGTTGTCGTCTGTGACAGAGCTCACCTGGGCTGTCAGCTGGGAGCAGGAGCAAGGAGCACAGGGCAGTGAAGCAGGACATCTCAGAAGGTGTGGAGTTGGGGTTGTGCCATGGCACAGCGTGTGAGTCCCATTGCAGAACTGACTGTGGTGGAGGGAGGGACGTTTATGGGCAGTGGGACCTGAAAAGAAAGAAGCAAGAGCTGGTAGCAGGGTAATGCTGCAGTGGTGGGTTGTGGGTGAGGATTTGGTGTAGAGAGAGAGCAGGGATTGGTCCTGTCCTCTGAGTTACTCTGCCTAAAATGCATTTGAGGGCTGGCTGGGACCTGCATGAGCGAGTCTGTGGTGGGATTGGGTTAGAAAATGACATCTAAATGATTCTGTGGCTTGAGAGGCTGAGCCTGGGGTGAAGGGAGGAGAGATGTGGCCTGTGAATTTGTCGATCTATTTTTTAAAAAAATTCTGTTTCCAGTGCCTGGAAGGATAAGCACGTTGTCTTTCCCCACCCTCTCTTCTCTGTCCTTGCTGGGCTCCTTGTGGATCGGTCCCAGCTCGGGGTGAGAAGGGGGAAGGTCCCACCCCTGCTCGTGGTGGGACCGTGTCTGTGCCAAGGTCACCCAGGATTTGTGGGCTGCGCTTACGAGAGCAGAGAACTCCCAAACTTCCCTCCGCGATCTCCAGCTGCCATCTGCTGGTAACTGCGCCCGGAGCCGCCGCATCCCTGCCGGGCACCGCCCCGGGATGCTGCGGCGGCATCCCGGGGACCAGGAGCGGGGAAAAGCTCGGGAGATGCCAAAGAGATGAGCCGACGGGATCCCGCTTCGAGGGGTGCGGGGGGAATCAATCCTCTTCCAGCAGAACGCTGAAGGACAAGCAGGGTTTAAGTGCTGCAGTGAACTTGATGATTTATTGGAGACTAATTTTTTTTTCCTCTGGAGAGATATTAAACCTGCCTTGGGGAGGTGGGGAAGAGGTGGGAAACAATCTGTTAAAATAGGTTTCTGCTGCTTTCTGCTCGCTTAGGCACAGAAAAGCAAGTTAGCAAAAAGCAAAAGAGGTTATTGAGAGCTTATCTTTGACTAGTGGGGTTTGGGAATTGTTTTGGTTTGTTTGGTTCTAATTGAATTGTGCAACTTCAGAACTCTTCTGCTGCATATTTACCAGTAAAGATATGGGTCAGGTCTGAGGTCTATCACAAGAATACTGGCTGAGCACATGGCCCAGGCAGCACCAGGCCCTGTGACAGCATTCCTGCCTTCCCTGAGTGTAGGACTCTTGCAGGTGAGAGGAGAAAAGCCACAGATACTGCCAGGAGTGATCAGAAGAATGAGTTTCCCTGGATTTGGAAGGGGCATTTCCTGGAGTGATCACAGGCAGAAGGTTGCAAGGGTCTGTTGGTCCTTGTGAGCATCAAAACCCAGTGGGTGCCTTGGTTAACACCAATTACATGTGGTAAAGAACTGATAGTTTTAAATATATGAAGTCTTTACAAGGTTTATGAAAATAAATTCTGGATCAAAAGAGAAAGATTCTATTAGTCCCACCATAAAGGAAAAAGTAAAGGGTGAGCTTAAGCCTTCTTAGCTTAATCCACAGCAGCAATGCACTCTGACCATCAGAGTGGGTCTGTGAGACCCCACACCTTCCTCTGACACCAGAACCTCCTACACTGTGATGGACATCCCAAAAAAAGCTGTTTTCATCGGTTTCATTGCTCAAGGAAGACCTTGGTTCTTGGGACCTTCTTGAAAAGCCACCCTTGGAGCTGCAGCTTGGAAGGCTGCAATTTCAGAGCAGAGGCTTTGCCAGGAGAGTGGGGGAGTGTAGGAGCAGAGGAATTGCCTCAGCTGAGCACCAGCATTGGCAATTCTCCTGTGAAACGGGTGAGATTTATTGTTTTCCCTGAAGTCCTAGTTTCTGCAGTCATGGAAGTGCAGTAAACTTCCCAGATTTCATGCATATATGAGACTTTCTGGTAGAGCTCATTATGAGGGAGAAAAGTATAAAAAATGCACCCTCTGGGAACCAGAAACCAGAAAGAACAAAAAACCTCCACTGCTGGGAAAAAAAAAAAATGTCCTCATCATATATAAGCCAATATCATTCAATTTTGGGCCCCATCTCAAGAATTTTTAAGGCTTGAAGTTGGCAGCAACAAAGCTTCACTGATGCTTTGGCCAAGAACAAGGGCATTATTTTCCATGTCCTGGCCAATGTCCCAAAGCGTATGATTCTCCTTCCATGTACTCAAAATCCTCCCTGGAAATCGAGGTCTGCAGGGGGGAATCTTTATCACATTTTGTCCTCAGCTTCTCTAGGGCATCACGAAACATCAGCATCCTCCCACGCTAAGTCTCATCACACTGTGCAAGTTGATGGCAGTGGTTTATCAGTGACGTATTCCTCAGGATGTGAGCTGCTCAACTGTGGTATAGGAATAATCAAAGTCATTGCTGTTACTCTTATTATTATCATCATGGTGAAGATTAGCATTGGGGATGTTGCTGGAGAATGTCAGAGTTTTTCTGTCTCTTAACAATTACTTTTCTTTTTGGTGGTGCAGCTAGGTTTGAAGCAGGACCAAAGAGGCCTTTTACTTTTAGTTTAGTTTTGTTTTAAGAAATCCCAGCCCTGGAGGGAGCTGTCATTTTGGGATGATGATTACTTGTGCAAGCTGACAGGGAGCAAGGCGGCTCTGTCTGTAGTGATCCCAAGTCCTTTTGCCTAATCCAGCCAACACTGCAGGCTCTGTGTGGAGAATGTGTAACCCTATCTCACTGCCTGACAACTCCTTCACTTCCAGAATTTGTTTCCTCGGTCCCCACAAACTGCAGCAAACCATTAAGTTTGATTTTACTACTTTTTCCTTTGCCCCTCTCCGCCCCCCCTTTCCTCCTCCTTCATTTTCTCAGCAACCATTTTGTCTTAGCCTTCCTTTCTGGTTCTTTTCCTTGGGGATAGTAACTCTGAAAACTGTACTCATTTCCCATATATCCTTGACCCTCAGAGCTCTTTGACTTCTATTTTATCAACTAGTCAAAGGAAATTCAGCATCAATTCAAAAATGCTCCTTTCTACCAAAAAAAAAAAAAGTATCTTATCTGGCCAGTTTTCTTTGAAATGTGATTCAGCTAGAAATGGATCGACAGACTTTGTAGAAAGCTCTTGCTGAAGCTTAAAAGGGGGACTTGCATCTATAGGGTTCGGCTCAAAGACATGGATTTCCTTTCCACTTCCATGAGTCCGTAACACGGTGACTGCAGGGAAATGACAGTGAAATATAGTTGTCTTCTGTTGAGCCTGGATGTGAAGAGAAATTAGATGTGTTGCTGGACCCCCTCACTGGAGCAAGAGGAGCTGCTGCCCCTGATGCTCAAGGCAGCCTCCAAGGGAGCATCAGCAGCTGGACTGTGCTGGCAGAGGGGCTCTCCCTGGGGCCCTGATGCACACATGGGGGACACTGAGTGAGGGAGCTGTCTATGAAGGATGGAAAGAAGGAGCACAGAACATCATGGACAAAGCCTTGTAACTTCAATAAAAGCTCTGGGATGAGGCCCCAGCTGTGAAGAAACCATTCCTTCCTTGCTTCTGCTGGACTTTAGTATTTCTAGACAAAGAGATTTGTACCAGACTTCACTTCCTGGGGAGACCAACCACCAACCCCCCAAACACTGACTAACCTGTCCTAAGGGAGAATGCCTTTATCCTGCTTCCTAACTTTAAAAAGAAGGATCTGATTCCACCTTGCCATTTTTCTCCTGACATGGAGGAGAAGGATTTTTAGTCACCAAGCAGAGATGGATCAAGCTGCTGATACCTGTCTGAATTCACAGTTCCAAAACAGATGTTCACTTACATCTGTGTTTTTGCCATGGGCTATTTTCTTCTGGAAGGGGCCACAAAGTGAAAATTTAAATGCCTCAGATTGCTTTTTAGTTGTGTTTAGGGAGTGCTTTTGGGAGAGCACAGGTCACAATCATTCAGCAAGGAGAGTTTTCTTCCCCACTGTGTGATCTGTGAAAAGATTGTGTGAGGTCATGGTGGGCACAGAGAGAGGCATCCCATTCCCTGCTCCACAGGAGCTTACCAGGAGCACCACCTCCAGTTTTACTGCTCTTGGACCGAGTTCCTTGTGATTCTCAGACAATGGATTTCAGGAGAACATCAAAAGAATCTGTTCCAGTAGTACCCAACATTACCTCTCCTGCTTTGCTGTGGTGCATTACTGTCCCAGCCACCGTGGCTGCTGTCATCTTCAGAGGGACCCAGAGAGGATCCAATGAAGTGAAAAAGCTTTTACTGCAACTCCTCCATCTCTTCTCCCTGTTGATCCATTATTACTGAGTCTGCATCTTGCTAATGGTCACAGCTCACACCACCTTTATGGTGGAGAATCACCATGAACGTGCTAATTCACTGCTTGGATGGTAGGGCTGATGTGACTTTCACTTCCTTGGTGTTTCTCAGACCATCATTTCATTTGTACTCCAACCCTGAGACATCTTTCCAGAAAAGCAATACCCAGAGTCCTAATACAAACTACAAATACATCTCTTCATGTCTTAAATTCATTAAAAAAATGATCTCATAAAAAGATTTATTTCCAGGGGTTTTACCCAGACTTTTGCATGGAGTTGGCAAAGGCATTATGTAACAGCTAAATCTTCATTAGTTATACCTGTTTGCTTTGTGCCTTCATGACAATGATGAAAGCTGTAAATAAGTATATTGTCCCATCTTAACAAGGATAGTGTATCCATCAATAAGGACATTTACTCTGCTGAGATCTTTGCAAGGCTGTATAGGGGAGTAAATTAAAGGGAGAACAACATCCTTCATCTAAAGTGTCCTTGTTCTGTCACTTAATGTTTTACCCTTGCTAATATTTTTCAAAGTCTGGCTGTTAGTCAAAAAAGTCACTCAGTAAATGTGACATATTTTTTCCAGCAAAAGTCTGCTTGGTCCTAGAGTGATTCTTCTAGGCAGCTATGGCTGGAAGTGTGACCTGAAACTCCTTCTGCATCTTCTCACTTTAATTTCCCAGCAGTCCCAGAAGTTTCCCAGTGGGGATGGAAGGGGCAGTCAGAGGAAGTTGTTCAGCTGAACAGGGAGGTTGCAAAACCCTTGTTTGGGCAGCAAATGAGCTGTCTGGATAAAGACAGCCAGGACGAGACTCCACTCTTAGCAGTCCACCTCGTCCTGGGCTGACTGGTTGGTAACACCATGCTTAGCCCAAGGTGTCTCCTCTCACCAAATTCCCTTTGCTTATGTCCCAGTTAGGTGCAGCAAAGGCTGTGTGGTAACTTGAAACTGTGCTGTGTGTCAGGGCTGTCCTTGCTCCACAGGCAGATGCCAGGGCTGTGGGCCCACAGTGCTCAGGCAGGAGCCACAGGAGATCTCTGGGACACAGTGAGGAGAGGATAAGAGATGGTCAGTGGACTTGCTGGGAGAGATCCACGCTCCCACTCCCTGCCAAGGGAGCCCAAACACGGGAAGCACATCCCATGGGAGCCCAGCTGCATTTCATGGCTGGAACTGAGTCCATGCAGCCTGCACAGGGAGCTCTGCCCATCTCCAGGGATGGAGAGGAGCAGTTTCCAGCACATGGAGCTGGGAGCTCTCCCCTCCTGTGGCAGGGCACAGAGCAGCCTGACAAGGTCCTGAGGTTCCCACTGAATCCAGCACCTTCCCTGGCTCCTCTGCATGGCATTTTATCCCTGCCTCAGCACGGGTGTCCCTGACTCACCCAGGTTAAACAAACAAACAAAAGTAATGCAAGGAGTCTTGAAACGATGGACTGCATCCAGGTTTATGGGACAGTCCAGGAGTGAAAATCAGAATGTGGCCTGCAGAGGGAAGAAAAGAGCTGTGGTAGCACCACTGCGCTTCCCGGGGGTCTGCTCTGCTTCCTGCTGCTCCTCTGGAGCAGGCTCCGAGCTGAATAGCTGCCTTTAAACATTAAATACATTCAAAGCCCATTCATATCACACCAAAATTAAACTGCTGGATTTCATTCAAGAGCCATTCCCCCGAGAAAGGGCTGAGGAGAAAATAATGGTTAGCTGAATGCCTCACCCATTCAGCACACAGGAAAATCCTCCGGGAGGAAAGGGAAGGAGTGAGGCTGGGCGATCGCCTCACCTCATTGCATCGGTATCTGTGTATAAGCCAATTTCTCAATCCATTTAGAAATTCACTAATTGTCATTGGAACTGTTTGCTGATGACTGTGAAGTAGCTTAGTAATGAAGAGGAAGTCCATTTATTCGTTAACATTTGTGAAAATAATTGCCTGTCACTCCACCGAACATCCTTTGCCCCAGAAACTCTTGCTCTTCTGCACCTTTTTATTTTTTCTGAGCTGCACTCTTTGAAACGCCACTTACAACTTCCAGTCCCTGAAGGGCTTGTTCACAGCCTCTGTGACAGGAGTGAGGGTGATCACCCTACAGGGGGACACCAAACGTCCTGTTAGTTCTGCTGCAGGGAGAGGAGAGTGTGTTAACTGTGCTGCAGGGTCTGGCTGCCTGGTTACAGCTCCCAGGTACTGCTGAAACTGGGGGTTTTACAGGGCTGCTGTAAATCTGTAACCCACACCCTGCCTGGCATCACAGCGGGGCTGGGACAAGCCATGGACATGGTGACAATGGCCAAGGAGACAGGGTGGCCCCAGGGACACCATGTGAGCTTCAAGGGCTGCCTTCTGCCCCCTGTTTGGTAGCCCTGCTCTCAGCCTTCACCAAGACAACAGAAAGATTACACAGAGCCAGGCATGCACCAGGAGGTGAGTCCTGGAGGGAGGAGGAATGGTTTTTGGAAGGTAAAGGAGTGATGTCTCCGGTGGGGAGGGATGGGGAGAGGATGAAGGTTTGTATTCCTCAGCTCTCTGTGCCAATTTACCCCCATGAGTGCAGCCAACATCTCTGCCAGCACCTGATCCTGCCGTGGGTGACACACTGCGGGGACAGCTTTGTCCTGTGCTCGCCGGCTCACCCCTCTGTCTTGTCCAGCACTTCCTCTGCTGCCACCACCACTCCCAACACAGGTAACATAAACCAACTCATTCCTTCACTTTGGGCAAGCAAAATTCAGCATTGCCGGCGTGGCCAAGTGGCTCTGAGCCCTCTGCCAGCTGGGGAGGGTGGCTTTGCTGCTGCAGGCAACCTGCACACTCAAGGTCCCTCTCCAGGTCCCTGAAGAAGAGTGGGAGACAGAGTTTGCCACCCTCTGAATCAACAGGAATCCGCCAAACTGTGCCTGCCGAGCTCGTGCTGCTGTCATATCTTTCACTCCAAGGGCCACTTGTTTGTTTATCAGCTGTGATAATTTTTTACTGTTTTCTGAGTATGTGAATTCCCACATTTATACCTGGGGGCAAGGAGCACCACCTCTCCTGTGCATGGATGGCCACCAGTGCTGAGCTAGCAGTCCCTGGAGTGGCAGATAAGCGCTGCCCTGCTGCTGGAACACAGCAGTGCCCTGAACTGTGCACCTGCTCCTTGCCCAGGACTGGGAGCGGGGGGAGCCAGGACATGTCACCCCTTGGCTGTGGGTAGGGACTGTGTCCCTAGGGAGGAGCACACTTGTGCAGCCTGTCCCGGGAGAGGGGAGCAATCCTGCCTGAACAGGATGGGGCAGTGAGGAAAGGACTGCCAAGTGTTGTCCATGTCTGAGGTGCAGCTGCTGCAATCCTGCCCAGCAACTGGCCACTGCAGTTTGGGATGATCCAGGCTGTGTAGTAACACCTGACAACATCCTGCTGCCGTAAGCCTGTGTCATTCCAGTGTGTCCAATGGACTCGTGGTAGCTCATGGCTGTTGGGAATGGCTTATTAGATGCTTTTGCTGACCTGTGGTGAAACTTTTCAAGTGTTCCCAAGTGTTAATTGCTGCAGATACAGCACTGTGGGAAGGTGGGGTGAAGGACTAGGTCAGGCAGGTACTTGGGGTTTGGGCTTCCCATATGGAGGAACATTCCTGGTTTGGGAAGACTGGAGATGCTGTGTTTGCTTTTTGGGCAGGTATTTAATGCATTTTAGGATTAGGCAACAGTCTTTGCTTTCAGGTGCTGAGGTGCTAAGAGGGAGAAGTGTGTGGGTGAGTGTAAATGAGCTCTGTGCAGGGAGAGCTGCCTGTTTATACCAGGGGATTTAGGCTTCCAGATATTTAATTTCTGGTAACTGTACTTCAGCTTGTTGAAATCTTTCAGTCTTGAAAAGCCTCTTGTGGATAATGAACCTATGGGGAGGCAATGCTCCCAGGGAGCCTCAGAGTGGGGAGCAGGGGTGGATGTGGGCCTCATGTTAGCAGTGCAATTAATGAGCAAGTAGGTGGCCAGCATTTGCAAGAAAACTCTGGGAGAGAGGGGAATAAAACATTAAGAGAGAGGTTTTGTTGCCTGCCTTGAAACCAAGATCAAGCACTGCTCCCCTAAGTTTAAAATGTCTCGTGATATGTCATGGAGTGAGGGACCATGGATGGTGGATGTTGGGGGATGTAGGAGATGATTCTGCTTTGAGGTCTGGGGTTGGCCTGGATAAAACTCTGGAACGGCTCTTCCAGCCCCAGTAGGGACCTTTTGTGAGCCACAAAATGTTAGCCACAGTCCTGCCTGGCTTTTGCTCCCCATTCGCACCTTCTTCACCCTGTTAATAATTACAAGGGAAATAATTAAAGGCAATGTGCACCAAAGTCTTGTGTGAAGGCATCAGCAGTTTGCTCAGAGCCATGAGCCAGCCGACCACAGGCACCACGGAGCTGCCTGGGCAGCCAGGGGACACGGCCCCAGCCTTTGCAGCGGCAGACATCGTTGTGGTGGTTCTGTACTTCGCCTTTATCCTCGCTGTTGGAATATGGGTGAGTCCCTGAGGGGGCCGGGGCTGGCCCTGCCCGAGCCAGAGAGGCTTTGATGCTCCCTGGACTCCTCCTGGGTACAAAGGGGTTTGCCTGCAAATGGCATCCTCTGCACAACTTATCCCAGGGCCTATTGAGCAAATCTGGGGGCCTTCACTGCCACCCCACATGGGGACAACTGTGGGATCACTCCTTGGAGGTTGTTGTGGGAATGATGCTCAACTCCTGTGGTGCAGAGCAGTCTCACATCTGGGTGTGGACAGGCAGGAGGCGAAAGAAAAGCCAAGGTTGCGCTGGAGAAGACCGAAATGGAACCTTAAAAACTTTGGAAAGATTGTTGCTAATGATTTGTTCATGTTGTTTGGCAAAGGCCTCTGTCACAGGCACCTACTGCGCTCTGTTTGGCCGAACTGCTTTTTCTTTCCCAGCTGGTACATTCACAGAGAAGTCATTAAACAGGTACAAGCAGCTTCTTTCCAAAGCACAGCTATCAGAAGCCTGCACAAAAAGGGGCAGAAGCAGTGGGTGAAGCCTGGCATACTTAACAGCTCCATGCAATTATTTTGGAGCTGGTGCTGAGGCCAGGCACTAAGGATTCTCCTGGCTTGGTCTCGAGGTGTGTGAATGGAGGAAAACACTTTTTCCTGTTCTTTTTCCTGTTCTTTTTCCTGTGCTTCCAGTCATCAATACGAGCGAGCCGGGGGACCATTGGAGGATATTTCCTGGCTGGAAGATCCATGACTTGGGCACCTGTGAGTGAAATTCTTCCCTCTGTTTCTCATGGTTTGAAAGCAGTTCCAGGTGTGAGAACAGGTCTGGTGAGGGGATCCAGTCTTTACACGTCCTGATTGTAGTCTTGAGATGAAGGGGACAGGTGAAGGATCCATAAGGAATCATCCCACACATCTTTGCCAGTGGGCTGCAGCATGGAGCTGCCAGGCCAAAAGGGTATCTCAGCATCTTCAGGGTTTTCCAACTTTCAGTTTCTCTGCTAAAGTCAGCAGAGAAATAAATATAAAAATGTTCCCACTGATGAAAGTTAGGGAATGCTGGTTGCCTAGCTGGGTTTGAAACTTTTTTGCTTCAACTTACCACTGATGTTCCCAAGTCAAGAGAGCATTAGGTAATCTAGGAATGTGTTA
The DNA here is from genome assembly GCA_013397195.1 of Hylia prasina. NCBI lineage: Eukaryota > Metazoa > Chordata > Aves > Passeriformes > Sylviidae > Hylia > Hylia prasina. The sequence continues at coordinate 660,557 of VYXD01016284.1, forward strand.
TACAGTAAAGAGCATTTAGACACTGAATTAAAAATAATCCCTAATCCCAGGACTTTCTGAGCCCTTGCTATTTAGAGCAGAGTTGAGTTTATTGACTAACGATGTAAAGGACATAAACTTCAAACCACTGAAGTATAAATCTTCACTATGACGGAAAAAAATAATTTATTGAAGGCACCTTTTCTTGGGAGTGAAAGGTACATATAAAGATAATTTAGTGTTGGAAAGGAATAAAAACGCCACAGGAATAAAGATTCTTCTCAGGCAATGCCAGACTCTAGAACCATATATCTCTCCAGTGAGTCGTGGGTAACGGAATGCACTTCTCAACCAAAACAGTTTTTTTCTTTTTTTCCTTTGGCTGTGCACTGCCCATAAATTCACTAGGCTAGATTTTCAGCCTCTTCCACCAGAGACACATACACCTCTCTAAAATGTCATTTCTTAAATGTTCTTTAAACTTCTGTCTCAGCCAAGTGATATTTAATGCAAAAGCTTAGCTTGATGGTTTTCTCTAATTAGGAGGGGGAAAATCAGAAGATATTAAATTGACTTTTCCCCCTCAATCTGGTTCTTTTAAACAAGACTTTTTTTCTACTTCTATTTCTTTTTTATTATTATTTCTTTTTTTTTTCTATTAAAAAATCCTCCAAACAAATCCCAAAACATCCTCACTGCTTTTGGCTCCACCCACAGGTGGCTACAGAGGCTGTTTGGTACAGGTCCGCTCTTGCCTCTTCTGAACTCTTTTAGGTTCAGAGCAACCTCTAATGCAGTTCACTTGCCAGATTTGTTAGAGCTGATTCTCTGTAGCTCTCCTGCAGGCTCAGCTCCTTGTGACCTTCACCTTGAGTACATGACTGTCTTATCTGTGTTTTATTATTGTTTTTATGAGTGACATGTTTCAGCTGTGCATTAAACAGCCTCAGCTAAGCCCTGATATTAAATTGCTGCTCCTGTGCATTTTTTTTTTTAATTTCTGTGTCTAATCTACATATCAGGAAAACTGCTCACATTTCTTGGGAGCACTGTTTGCAAAGTCCTGTTGCAGCAACAGCTTTAATCAAGAGGTTTGTCAGACAGAAAAGAAGGCAGAGTCAGTGTGGGTATTGCTGTCATATTAATGTTTTACCTTGCCCAAAGGTGAGAAGCAGATGAGCTGCCATCATTCCTTGTTTCATACTTGGCAGTACTAAGGAGAGAAGAGCTCCTGGAAGGTGACGTGCCTAAAAGCAAACTGTAGGATGAAAGGGCTTGACTTGTCCTTTGGGTAACTTTTCATTTGACCCTGAGAGAGGTTTGATGTTGGCATGCAGAAAGGAGGTGAGGCTTTGTGCCAGTAAAAGTAGGAATTCAGTCAGATAGCTTTTTCCCTGTTTAAAAAGCCTTGGAGTTGGCATTCTGACACTTAGGGTGTCAACCAGCCAAGGCAGGGACAGCCTACCCTGCCCACAGCCTGCAGTCAGAGTTACCCTGAGCCATGAGCATTTTCCAGCCTGCTGCAGAGCTCTGTAGCTTTGGACCTACCTTGGACACTAAACACAAAAGACCTGCATGCTCCTAGCACGTCCATGCCATGGTTCAGGAATCCTCTCCCTTGGAAGGAGCTCCAAGAGAGAACTCCTGTCACCTATGTGAACCAGCACCACACATGTTCAGAGCAGGACTCAAAAGAGGCTGTCCACAGGACATGGGGAGGTAGAGCAAGGGTCAGCAGAGCCAGAGATGGCACCTTGCTGGCTGCCTAACAAGGGCACGGAGAAACCCACCACGTTTCATGGACACTGAGGAACCTGTGGCGCCACCAGGCTCCCCTCCCTCTGCTGTGCCCCTGTAAGACATGTGCTTCTCAGGAGAACCACTGGCAAAGTGAGCCCTGATTCTGAGATTAAGCTCTGCACTGGAGTGGGGGCAGTGGAAGGGAGCAAGAACATGCTGCAAGATATAAAATGTGGGGGTTTTCGAGAGGTGAAGGAAAACTCAACTCTCCATTAGCACCCAGCTGCCTAACTAGAAGGAGATGAGATCCCGGGGAAAGAGACTTGCTGGGGGAAACGCTTGGGTTGACACACAAGTTCCTCAAGGTGGCTTTCTCAGTTTTGTCCCTGTGCTCTGTGTTTCAGATTGGAGCATCCCTGATGTCCAGCGATGTGGGCAGCGGTTCCTTCATGGGCCTGGCAGGCACTGCAGCAGCTGGGGGCCTTGCTGTGGGGGGCTTTGAGTGGAATGTAAGAGTCACTCCTGTTGTCAGCTAAGATGTCACTCTTTACTGAGGGACTGAGGTTTTTTTCTCCAAAATCAGGTGTTTAACAGCAGCAGCAGCAAGTGCTCAGCTCTCAGGAGAGAAGCCTCCAGACATTCCGACAGCCTTGGAAACATGAGATCTTAATTTTAGTTTAACTGGAATTCACTGGAATTATTATCTTTTGGGCCTTCCTGGTGGTACGTGGCCTTATTTTTAAGCTTTAGTCTGCACTTGTGAAAATTAAAAGAAAGGATAATGAATGCTGGAAAGGTACTTGGATAATCACAGGATTCTGGGTACAGGGAGCTGAAAAAAAAAAAAAGGCAAAAAGAAGCAGCATGTGCTCCCATATTCACTGTAAGTCCATGAGAATCAGCAACACTTTCTCCACCTGGCAGCTGCCAAAATGTGGCATGTCTGGGGTGAACATCTGGGTGTGAAGGCAGGTCTCATTCTGCCCTGTTGAAGTGGCCTGGAAAATTGCCACTGACACTACACAGAGCATGAAACCCAGGCCCTTGGTGTGTGGTGCTAATGAAATTTCTCAGCTGTTGAGGAGTGAGATTTGTGCCAGCCTCACAAGAAGCATCACTCACCTAACTCTGAATCTCTTGCCTACCTCAGCAGAGAGTGTAAATAGTGCCAAGCACAGGCAGGGCCCACCAAAAGCTCTCTCCTGGGGTATTTACTCACTGCAGTGTTTGTTTCTAGACCATTAAGGTCACCTTTAAATCCTTTGTGAAGAAAACAGAGACTGTGTTCAGCCTGGTGCATGTAGGACATAACATTGCTGTACTCAAAGGAAATCTATTCAAGTCACTTTAGAAGCTCATGAAGACAAGATTGTGTTTCAGGGCAAATCTAACTTCATGAGTTCAGATTAATTTATTTCAGATTGGAAAGAGAACTTACATATGCCACTACCCTCTCCCTGTGCCATGGGACCTCATTCAGCTGGAGGGATCATTGAGCATATTTCACCTCAGCCAGTCTCTGCCACGGCAGGAGCCACGGCTGTTCTCAGCCAGTCACAATCTCTGCTCACAGGGATCAGGTTTTTTCTGAAAACTACAATAACTGATCAAAACAAATGTAAGGATGAAAGATAATGGCCGAAGACAACCAGGAGGTGAGGTTTGATGATCCAATGGCTTTCATTTACCTTTAAGTTCTCCTCTTCGGGCTTCTGCTGGCAATCAGAGAAGAACTATACAAGGAATGCCTTTACTCTTTCCAAAAGACTCTTTACCTGTGGCAAAGCAACTAAAGTGCCTCTTTATCTACCAGTGACAGAAGCACATCTGTGCCAGCCTGCAAGGAGAACATCCCAGCAGAGTCTTGCTGTTGCTTATTTTTATGCTCCACAGGGACAGTCTGCTGCCTCAGCCTCATCACTTGCTAATCAAGCAACAAACAGATGCTCCCATCCTGCTCTGAATCACTTAACTCTTCACTGCCACAGCATCAGTGGTTTTAAAGGCCACCAAATACACCACCACCTTTCAGAGAAGCAGAGCAACAGAACACACCACCTTGCTCAAGAGACCAGGGGATGGAAGAGGAAGTGACACCCATGACAGAGAAACACATGTCTTAGAAAGAGATCTTCAAAAGCTTCTAACTAAATTGTAATAATTCCTCCAGCTTCTGGCTCATCTTCTGAGCAGGGAGAAAAAGTCAGTCTGCTTCTCAAATACATGGCATGGCAGTGTATCTTTCTGCTTTCTTAGGATGGCCACTGACAGAACAAGGGGAAAAGCTGCTGCTGTTGTGTTGAATCCTGTGCCTTTATTCTCTGTCTCTTTAACAGGCCGCCTGGCCACTGCTGGCTCTCGGCTGGATCTTTGTGCCTGTTTACATCGCAGCAGGAGTTGTCACCATGCCTGAGTACCTGCAGAAGAGGTTTGGAGGGCAGAGGATACAAATCTACATGTCCGTGCTGTCCCTGATTCTCTATATATTCACCAAAATATCTGTATGTATCCAGCTGAACACAACCCTGGTGTCCAGGGCGGGGATAAGGCATCCTGGTACAAGGCAGGGCTGCTCAGAGACAGCTCCTTGAAAGGAGCAGCCCTGCTCTCAGGAACAGCAGCAGTGTGTTAGTGTGCTGCTCTTGCCTCTGTATTGATCATGGAGACCTTTCCTAAGAGAGACAGAGCCCTCATTAAATGGCAGCGCACAGTGAGAACTTTACAGGGATGTGCAACTAATTACTAACCAGTCTAAGTACCATGGGCTGTCTGCCTGCTTTTCCTCTTCTATCACATCAAACCTTAGGCATCAGAGATAGAGGAAGGACTGCATTACCCCATCTGAAAATCTGGCTGGCTGCATCTTGTAGAGATGAAATTCTCTCAAATTATCATAAACCTGCTGTTATTCTTGTAGTTGAGTTTTCAGCATTAGATATTTTATGGTTGTTCCTCTCTCTCACTTGTGTTGCACAAAAAGGGTACAGTGAAAGGGAGGTAGGTTCTGGCTTAAGACCAGACTCAGCATCTTTTCTGAATTGCTTGTAGTGTTGTACCCTGCTGGTAACCTAAACCCAGTGTAGCCTTCTGGGTATTTCCCCCTTTTAAATACCATGCAGAAAGAAACAGAAGTTATGCTCAGATATTTACTAAGAACTATCTGTGCCCTTGGAGGGAGAGGAGTGTATTTGAGAGTCCATCACAGGGACTGAAGATGTGAGTCCTTTGTCTCCAGCTGATTATCCCAAGGTCAGTACAAGTCAGTTTTCACTAGACCCTTCTGAAATATTCAGATGTCAAATGGCTTTTGGAGACACTGACTGGAGATAAAACACTCATGTGGCTTCAAGGTCCTTCTTCCAGGCTTATTATGTCTCAGCTCCTGGGAGGGGCATTAGGAGCAGTTCCAGGTGGGAGTGTGGGATAGATTTCCTTCTCTAAGGGGCAGCTCTTGGTCATGTTACCCACTTCTGTGGTGCCTCCAGCTTTGCTCTGTGGAATCAAAGCATTGCCCCTGGTGGCAGAGTGAGTGAGGTCTTGCAAAGAGGCACTTAAAGCCTCTTTACCCGTGAGGAATAAATGGCAACTCTCTCCTGCAGCAGCCCACAGTGAGCACAGCCACGCAGTGAAGGTCTGAAACAGAGCTGTCTTTCAGAGTGACCTTCAGCAGAGCAGTGTTTGCCAGTGCTTTTCAGAGCAGGACCCTGGCCCCCACCTCTGCTGTTCCATCTCAGTGGTTTCTCCTCCGTGCGGCCGATTCACGCGTGGCTGACGGATGTGGCTGGGGGAGTTTATGGCCATGACAGGTGCCTTATATTAAGCAGAGCTATTGTTTGTGGAGAGCTCATTTAGCGGCTGGCTGGACAGCAGCCACTTGGTTACAAGAAGGATTTTTCTCCCTGTGCTTTCTGCCCAAACATAGGTCAGCAGCCAGGGCACTGCAGAGTCTCCTTGCCTTGCAAAGAAAAGAGAGGTCTCAATAAGCAGTGTTGTCAGAGGACTGATCCTGCATGGCTACAGAGGTCGTTGTGTTTCCTGCTGGGAAGCCAAAGCCCAGAAGGGGCAGGGATTCCTGTGCTGCACTGGCTGTGCCTGTCATGCCTCAGGCCTGCAGAGGTCAGGGGTTGCACTGGCTCCTTGCTTTTAGGGTGCTCATTTCAGATACAGCAAATGGAATTCTTGTCCCCCCCCCCCTTCTGTCTCCCTTGGCAAAGGTCTTCACCTGTATCTCACCCCATACCAGACTTGCAGGTGCCCTTCTACCTGCTTTCCCAAGTTAAACATCTCCCATATCACCTTCTGCAATTTGAATGATGTTATCTGTGTAATTCCAGGTTTCATCCAGATTCTGGTGTCACTGTCTGCCAGAAGGTCCAAACAAAACACAGCTGATGGGGGTTTCTGAATTTCTAGTGAGGTCCTCAGCAGGTATAACCTGTTTTTCTGGAGTCACTCTAATATGCAGAATGGCATGTACAGAAAAACCACCTGTTGACCTTCTCAGATAAACAATCATAGTCCAAGACATCAGTGACTCTTTAGGAGTCTTTCAAGAGGGAGTGTCTCTTGGACCATGAGGCCACCAAGAGGCAGCCCTGGGAAGAATAAGAAAAAGAATAATATTATTATTATTCTAAAAATAGAATAAGAATAAGAATAAGAATAAGAATAAGAATAAGAATAAGAATAAGAATAAGAATAAGAATAAGAATAAGAATAAGAATGAGGGGGGATAAAGATCTTCTTTATCCCCCCTCTTTCCCTCTTGTGTCTGCCTATGGATACGTGGGCTGTGCTATCCAGGGATGTGTTCACAGTCACTAAAAGAAGAGACAGTTTACACCAGTTCTTCTCTGTGCCAGCCAGGATTCAGTGACTCAAGATGGTATTTTTTTAATGACTTTTTAGTCCCTTGGCGTAGCACCTTCATTTTCACCCTCCTGCTCTCCCAGATCCTCAAAGCTCTGACCTGGAGGAAAGTTTTTCCTTACAGCAAAACAAGGTTCAGAGCCGAGAGTCCCAACAGCTCTTCTCCTCCCCTTCCAGTTCACCTTCCTGGTGTCCTCCCCTGTCAATGCCTTCAGCTGCAGAGGGCTGCAGGCTGCTTTATTAGATTTCACTTGCACAAAGCACTGCTAATGCCAGACTGCCCTTGGTTTTTTTAATTCCAGGTCGACATTTTTGCTGGAGCATTGTTCATCCAAATGTCTTTGGGCTGGAACCTCTACTTGTCCACTGTGCTCCTGCTAGCAGTGACTGCTGTCTACACCATTGCTGGTAAATGGCTGGTTTTAAAGGACACTGAAGCCTAGGATATAAGTTTCCCATTTCCTACACAGGGGAAAGAGTATCCAGGTCCTGGTCTGAGGGAGAGATTGCCCCAGTTGCTGGTAGTACCTGCCTTGTCACTCCCACCTGTTGGACACCTTTGACTCTTCCCCTCTTGGCCCAAGGGAAAGTGGTATGGGAGGAACATCACTGTTTTTAGAGGATTTCTAAACACAGAGAGAGTCAAGGCTCTTGGATGTCTCTGTGCAGGAAGTTACCACTGCCCATATTTACTACTTTGTTCCCTTTCTGCAAAATTAGCAATTTTAGCTGTTAAGATGCTGAGCTGCCTCCAAGTTCTCTCATGAACATGGAAAACCTTCTGCACTGTTCCTCATGGGAGGGCTTGTGACAGCTGTGGGCTCCAGGGCACCAGTTCAGTGCCAGCTTCTCCCAGGGGGTCTGTCCTGAAATCACAGGGCTGGGGCTAAAGACAGCATTTTTCCAGGTGAGGTGCCTGTTTCCCTGTGCATGGTGATGCACTGACTGCTGTCTCTGGTTCTCCTGGCAGGGGGTTTGACTGCTGTCATTTACACAGACCTGCTGCAGACCGTGATCATGGTGGTGGGAGCTTTCATCCTCATGTTCATAGGTAAGGGGAACCTGCAGTAGCACCACACGGCAGTTTAGTGGTCCCAAGGCCACCTGTCCTTAGCAGGGTGCCTCACACTTCCATATGTAGGGCATAAAAGAGTTTTAACCACTCACAGAAGTGGTGCCAGCACAAGTCTCATTCTCCAAGCCATCACACTTTCTTCATCCTTTGCACTATCTCTGTGGAGGTGAGGCTCTGGATAACTTCACCTGACTGGAGTTGCCAAAGAACTTTGGAACATCACATTCTGAGAGCCAAATTCATCTCTCATTAAGCCCATGTCAACTCAGAGTAATCCTGCTGACTTCCACTGTTGACTTGTTGACTTTTAGAGTTACTGTGGATTCATGTGGGTGTAACTGAGCGTTATAAAAAAAAATAAAGAGCAACAAGGCAATGCCCATCATCAGTCTTTGTTTTAAGCCTTCTTGGCAAACAGGAACATCTAAACCAAGTATATATTTTTTCATGTTATACTTTCCAGCTCTAGCTCTTGGGGGTGTATAAGTAAAAACTTACAAAAAAAAAGATGCTGATGACATTGCAAGGATTAGGATCATGGAGATTTTTCTGCATTGATCCTCTTCCAGAATGTGTTGTTTAAGCCACAAGGACTCTGGGCAAAATCCAGCTGACTTCTGTAGAAACTTTGACTGCAAAAAGCAAGGGTGGAATGAAAAGTAAAGGAGATAAGAGGAAGATAAAAGAAAAGTAATCACAAGACTCAGATAAAATAATAACTTTGCATGATGTAACAGCCCTTAAATCACTAGGATTTTCTTTACAGGATTTGAAAAAGTTGGCTGGTATGAAGGACTTCAGGAGAAATACAGCACAGCAATACCAAAGATCACGGTCCCAAACACAACCTGTCATCTCCCACGTGCAGATGCCTTTAATGTGCTCAGGGATCCCATCACAGGAGACCTTCCCTGGCCTGGCCTTATGTTTGGTCTTACTGTGGTGGCTGTTTGGTGCTGGTGCAATGACCAGGTAAATAAAATCTTTCCCTCAGCAGACAAACCACCACAGTGTTATTTTCAGTCCACTCCTCAGTCTGTGGATCTGAGAGCTGAAAAATCACCGTGCCTGAGTGTGCAGGAGTTGCTACTTTTTTACTGGTCTAGACCAGGATGTCTCACTCCTATCCACCTTCTCAGCAAGCTGCTAATTTTATGCACTTCTTAGTGCAGTGAGAACAGGTTGTTTTCATCCCATTGTGGGCTGGTGAGTAGTGGGAGTCTTCATGCAGTTAGCATGACAAGGATATAAAAATGTGAATCTGGAGCTGGCTGTGCTGTGACCTTGAGTAAACCTCCAGACAATATTCCTCCATTCATATTCCCAGATGTCTCATGTCCCTTATTCCTTTTCAAGCTACAAACAAGGAAAGCTGCACGTGTTTTTTGAGACGTGGTGCTTCTGTACTTTCAGATGGGATAATTACAAAACCCCACCACTGAGCTTTTACCAAAACACCCACAGTCTGCTTCATTCTGTGTCTCTTGCTGCCATACAGCTGCTGTCTCCAGCCCTCAAGGTGGCTTCATTTCAGTCAAGGGTGAAATTATTCCTGCAAAGGAAATTTCCACGCTGCCCTCTCCTGTAGCCTGTGGGCTGAGCTCTGAGAGGTGGCAGCAGGCTGCAGTCAGCGAGGTGGGAATGCTGTCCTTGGCACGAACAGCACGCTGGGATCCTGTGGGATGAAAGTCATCCCTGAGAAGGGGAGACAGAGAGAATGGATCCTGCTCTCTCTGCCGTGCTTCTGTTTCATTCTCTGCTCCCTTTCTGCACTGGTTGCAGGTGATGGTCCAGAGGGCTCTCTCTGCCAAGAACCTCTCCCACGCCAAAGGTGGAACGGTGTTTGCAGGATATCTGAAACTCTTGCCTGTGTTTTTCATTGTCATGCCAGGAATGATCAGCAGAGCTCTTTTCCCAGGTAAGGCTTCCCATCTTCCTTAACATAGGGCTCCACACCTGCTGTGACCACTGATCCACACAGGTCTGCCAGCACTTTTACATCTTAGGAACTTCAGGCCTGCAGGCATGTTCATAGAGATTCCTATTGCACTATGGCATTCCCAAGCCCACCCTCCACCTCCCGTTCTCCCACAGTGGCAGAAGCCACCAGGAGTAGCCATAAGGGACATACTTTGCCATTGGGGGCATATAGCTCCATGCTGTGGACATTGCATTCATCACTCTATCTGGAGGGAGTCAGTGAAATTAAATTCATGGAGCACTGAGAGCACTGAGGTTATCCTTCAGATCCTATGGATTACATCCATTAGGTGTTTTGGAGAGTTTTAGCAACCTACCACAGAGATTTATTTAGGTCCTGGTGGATTAGGCTAAACGAGCCTCCCTTATATCCCAAGGAGCTCTCATTGCTGGTTTCTCCAGAGCCTTCCCCTTTCCAGGAAGAATAATTTGGTTAGAAGGCCCACTCCCAGAGGAAAGAGCCTATTTCCCAGATTTCCTAAACAGGAGTAAGTGAGCCTCCAGCATCCCTGGGAGCCCAGCTGTCAGGTTCATGGAAACAGTCCAGTTCCCACAAGTGACAAAATCACCAAGGATTACACTTATGCAACACCCAGGAGAGTTTTAGCTGTATCCTGAACAGAATTTAAAAATGTCATCTCAAAGTTTCACCTCTATTATATGATATAAAGCATTTCCCAGCACCACTCATTGTAGCTGTATTCCACCTCTGAATTTATATGAAAATGCACAAGGCATCAGGGCTTGTTCCCTCGATCTGAACAACCTATGGTTCAGTGTGGTCTGCACTGACTCCTTGTTGTTTCCCTGTGTTCCACAGATGAAGTGGGCTGCGTGGACCCAGAGATCTGCAAAAGGGTCTGTGGAGCTGCTATGGGCTGTTCCAACATTGCCTACCCCAAACTGGTGATTGAACTCATGCCTGATGGTGAGAAACACCACATGGAGCTTGAGCCAGGCTCTGCATGGGGGGATCAAGCTGCCCTTACCCATCCTAAGGATGTGGAAATATTACTGCAGGATAGAAAACACAGTGCTCAGAGGCCCAAGGCCCAGTCCTGATTCCCCTTCTGTGTTTTCCTCCCGCAGGGCTGCGGGGTTTGATGATTGCAGTGATGATGGCAGCTCTGATGAGTACCCTCACCTCCGTTTTCAACAGCAGCAGCACCCTGTTCGTTATTGACATCTGGCAGCGGGTCCGCAAGCAGGCCTCCGAGCAGGAGCTGATGATTGTGGGCAGGTCCTTGCATTTATTTATGTCTCGTTCCTCTCATCATCTGTTCTGAGTGCAGCTTTTACATCCTCCAGGCTGGACTCACTGAGAAAAATCTGGTGCTCAATATAGAGCAGAGCTTGGGAAAGAGCACTGTGTTTCCCAGCTTCATCTTTGATGTGCCTGGTCAAGGAGAAACTCTGAGTGTTCCACTGAGCTAAGCAGATAATTGCCTCTCTTCTCTCTAAACTTATTATAAATACTGCTTTAAATGTAACTTTTAGAAAAGCCAAAAGTGCTCTTGAGTCATTGTCACCAGAGGTCTATAAAAAATGTTATTTTAGCATCAGACAGGAGTGATATGTTGCAATTACTTCNAGAGCAGAGCTGAGTCTCCCAGCTTTCTGTCTCTGTGATAAGTTGTAGTGCCCTTTGCAGATAAGCTTTGGTGCTGCATTTTATCAGGGGCCATATAAAGTTCCCCTCCAGACAGGGGAGTTTTGGCTGCATTCACTGAGAAAGGTTTTGCTCTCCAGTCACGAGCATTATGTTCTAAACTTTGCTGAGGCTGAAGGCTGCAAGCAAACTCACACTTTGCTGTGGCAGAGTGGGTAGAGGACAAGTACCTCTTGCTCAGCAGTATGGACTGACCTCTGTGGCACAGAGTGCAAAGGCAGAGGAAGGTTACAATATTCACCCAAGACCCCAAACACAATTTTAATAAGTAGCAAACAGGTTGGAATTTGGCAAAGGCAAGAGACTGACACATTACCTGCTTGGAAGGGCGGCAGAAAGATTGCTTCCACAACCTACCAGCTCCCTCTTTCTGTCATTTCCAAGAGCAAGGTCACTGAAGACCATGTCACATTTTAGGACACACCAGGCTCACAATGGGAGAAAAATTTTCTCTTTTCCTGTGTACACAAGGAAAGGTTCTTGAGAGTGGTCTGTGGATTTTTTCTTAAAAAAACTCCAAGAGCAGCTGGGAGTGTGTTTTGCCGCAAATCTACCCACAGAGTTAATACAATTTTATCCTTCTCTTTCAGAGTCTTCATCCTCATCTTTGTGGTCATCAGCATTCTCTGGATCCCAGTCATTCAGACAGCCAACAGTGGAAAGCTCTTTGACTACATTCAGTCCGTAAGCAGCTATCTGTCCCCACCAGTCACAGCCCTCTTCATCTTGGCAATCTTCTGGAGGAGGGTTAATGAGCCTGTAAGTGAAGTGTCAACAACCCATTGATAGATGTATTTAATTTGATAAAATAAAAAAATGTCTCTTCCCTCAGTACTTTCAGGCTCTTTAAACTTGGAGTCAGTCCAGCTCAAGTGTGACAATTAGACAGCCTTTCCTGGCCTACATTAGTGGATCTTAGCCCAGTCTCCAGTGGGTGTGGGTTTGCTTCTAGGAAGTCACTGCAAGTGGTACTTTATGGCAGTCCTATTTGAAAGCATGAAAGGGAAGTTGTGCTGCCATTTAGGGATGATGTGTCAAGGATTCATTGGAGGAGGGTTGTTAAGAGGAGATTCTTGCATTGTTTGTGCTCTGTGTGCTCCATGTTCAAGGGCAGCGAGAGAAAATGAGGATTTTTACCTGAAAAATTCTCCTTTGATGCACCTCAGTGTGGATTTCCATCTGGCATAAAAAGTCCTAGGAAAGAGGGAGAGGAGAGGGAAAACTACAACCAGAGGTAATTTGCAGTGACCTTTTCTCTGTGCTTGCCTTTTCCCAGGGTGCTTTCTGGGGCCTCACGGCTGGGCTGGCTGTTGGTGTGGTTCGGATGATCATGGATTTAGTTTACACCGCCCCATCCTGTGGGGAGGAGGACAGGAGACCAGCTGTGCTAAAGGACGTGCACTACCTCTACTTTGCCCTCATCCTCTTCGCCCTCACTGCTGTTGTCACCATCATCATCAGTCTCTTCACGCCACCGATCCCCAAAGAAAAGGTAAGTGACTTGCAGTGACACCCTTTTCCCGGAGCTTCCATTTGCATACCAAAAAGTCCCTGAGATCTGCCCTTTCCTGTTCCTGCAGTGGATAAGGAATGGTGTGTAATGCATATGCTGCCAGGAAGCCCTTGCTCCCTATTCCCCAGGCCACAGAGTGTTAATGCTGCTGAGCACCGAGTGCTTCAAATTGAGTGTGAGTTCCCATGCTGTGCCCAGAGCTGGGCAGACACTGCAGCCCATCATTACTGGAATAGAAAGAGAAGAAGAAGGGGAAGGAGATGAAATCACATTACAGAGCACTGCTGAGGAGGAATTAAATATATCTAATTGTGGCATCTAGCCTGTTTCAGCAGAGCCAGCATCAATCTTCCAGGCAAACAAGATTAATTTTTTTTGCAACATGGGCATTTAGGAAAATAACATTTTGTCCCAATGTGATCTCAATTAAATTTAATAACTTTGAGGGAAGCGCAACTTTCTTTTACTTAGCACATTAAAATGGTGCAGACTTGGGAGGTTTTATATTGTAAAACCTTAAAGCAACTCTTCCCAATCCCAAGGTTTAAAGCTGCTGCCAATATAACAAAACTGCCACCTACCTCTCAGCAAAGGTTGCTGGATAGATTAAAAAGACCTATTTTTTCCTGTCTAACTGCATGAGAGAGAAAATGCTGTGATGGCATCAATCTGTTGCTTCCTCATAACTTGCAAAGCATTAACCAGCTCCATCAGTGCTTGATGGAATGTTAGAGGTGTCAAAGACACCCTGCTCCTAAAGATTACATGAAAGCAGGTGCTCAGAGAGGGGAGAGGAGGGGGGAGAAAGGCTGTCTTTGTGTCTGCTTGGAGATAAACTCTCAGCTTTTATTAGCTATCAGAGGATGCACATGGGAGAGAGAAATACTGGCAAGGAGGCACCATTAGTTCTGCTGCTTACGTTGTTCATGACTGCTCAGGGGTGGCCAGATGGTTGCCAGCAATTAATTACTGTGGTTTAATGAGTTCCCACTCATCATCTGACCTGTGATAGCTAAACATATGCAGTGCTCCCTGCCCACAGCAATAGCAAGATAAGATGCATTAACACAGCACTGGTGAACAGTGAGCATCAAACTAGCAGTTCAGGAGATGGAGAAGCTGGTCCCAGCACCCACAGGCTTTTCAGTCTGACCTCGGAGGTATGAAAACATTTAAAGCATCTTCCAAGAGGGGGAGTTCAGCATGGAGCTAGAAAAGAATTAGAGAAAGAGAGGTTACGATCTTAAGGGATTCCCCAGGGGAGATTTTCAGTGGTATTTCTACTGAAATGTGTGAGTTTATAGGTGCTGGATGTAAGTGACCTTATTTGACACGTTCTTCAAAGAGCCAGGGGTATGGTCAGAGAGGGCAGGGTTTTGTCTGAAGCTGCTGTGTGCAGTTATTCCAGAGGAACACAGGATGAGAGGTGGTGGCTGCCCTGCCTCAGGTACCTCTGAAGAGCCAGGGAGGGAGGAGAGCTTGCTGAAGGGCAGCACTGGCCAGGAACTAGCTGGACTTTTTGGGGGAAATAGGGACGTTCAGGATAGCCTTTTGGTATGCCATGGACCCCACGTAGTGCTGAGCTCAGTGCTTGACCTCTGTGTAAGAAATTCTGTTGTAGAAAATGAATGAGAACTAATGATACTGCCCATGGCAGTGAAAGGCTGGACACAGAGACCCAGATCAATCACCTGATATTTGTGATGACCATCCTGTGTGCCCCCTGCCCCTCACCATCTTCCCACCACAAGGAAAATGGGATGGACTGACAGGATATTCGTGCCACTAAGCAGTAGCTCATTCCCTCTTTCCATAGCTCAGTAGGGATGGGAGAATCTGTCCCCATTTGTTCTTGTATGATTCCATTCAGTTTCTACTATTTATCCCTGATTTCAACAGGAAATATGTATCCTTGTTCCTCAGCGAACAGTCAAAGGGAAGGCTGGGGTTTAACTGAAGTAGGAGACACACTGCTGGGTTTCTGGCACAAATCTGAGTGGGCAGCACTGAGACCAAAATTTTTCACTTTCCTGGGTCAGAGTCACCCCAGGCTTTGCCCTAGACCTGAGCAGAGGTGTGGGTTTGCACCATCACTTCTGTTGACATGGTTTCTCATGGTTTGCCCCCTCATCTCCAGTGAGTCTGTGGCTGTGCTGGGCTGGCTCAGGGCCAGAAGTGTTTAGGGAAGGAAGGGCAGGAGATGGAGATGAGGGTGGATATGCTGGGCTCGGACTGTCTGGGTAGAAACTGGCACCTGGCCTTTATGTTTGGCCATTGTTTACTTGGCATGCAAGTGGGCAAACCTGTGGTGAAGAGCCTGAGTGTCCCTGTGACAGTGGCTGGGAGGGGGACACTGTGCTGGGTGTCCTGCATCTCTGAAGCTCTGATCTTCCTGCTTAATCAATTCCCTTCCTGAGCCTCAGATATTCCTCACCTAAGATTCACATGGGGCTGGTTCTGCTCATCCTTAACTGCAGTGCTTGGAGATGGAATGATGAAAGACACGGTACAAGAGCTAGGAATTGTGGCATTTGTTTTGTCAAGCAAAAAGAGTAGAAAAACAAGCTGGCAAAGACAAAGCCGAGGAAATACAGTGATAGATCATACCTCAGCAGATGTAAATCACCACAGCTCCATTGCCTGCAAAGACCAGGAACAGCTGTTGAGCACAGTTATGTCACTTTGCACCAGCTGAGGATCTTCACTGGACAACTTTAAATATTGAATCTCAATGCTTCTGAGATAGTAAATGGGCAAAAGGAGAAAAGAGATTTGTATCTGATGTTGGACGGATACAGCTAATGTTCCTGACTTTAAATGAATTACAATCTGAGAACTGCAAGCTGTAGCATTTTCTCCTGCTGTTTTGGACACTCTCCCATCCCTGTGGTGATTGATGCTGTGCTGGAAAACAAGTATGCAAGGAATTTGTTTGGTATGCTCCAGAGTTCATATGTCTTCATTGTAGGTAGTCCATATTGTGTCACGCCGTCCTTGAAAACCCTGCAAAAGAGCTTACAATTAAATTTGAGACTATGAAGCTGAAACACAACTGTCAGGTGCCAGATGGCATTTTGGAACAGAAGGATTTATTCTAGTTTACAAACAACAAAAGAAAAACTTTGCTGAGTTCTTGCAAACTCCCTTGCCCAAGGAGACTGTGAGGGAGGAAAGGGAGGGGAACAGCTCACAGAGCTCTGAGTGCTGCACCAGCAGCTCAGCTCCCCAGGGGTCAGGGCTCACCCAGACAGGCTGATGGATTGGCAATTCCACCCGCGGCACTCTGGGGCTGGGAGGTTTTCCCTGTGCCTTGAGGTGTGGCTTCAGTGGCTCCTCTTGGTGCACGGCTTAGGAAGAGCACCAAGCCCACCTGGGCTGGCCTGAGCCCACCCTGAGAGCTCCGAGGGGCTGCAGCTGGAGCTCCCACAGCATCACCTGGGGGCACTGAGAGCCAGACAGGCTCAGCTCTGTGGGTGCTGACAGGAGCAAACAAAGGGGGGACACAGGGCCCAGGGGTGACTCTGCAGGTGGGAGCAGAGCCACAGGGCTCCCCAGGACCCAGCACAAGTCCCAGTCAGTACAGCTGACACAGCTCCTCTGTAGGCAATTCTTGGTTAAGTATTTTCCTACTTTCTCCAGGCACCCTGCCACCATCTGCCTCCCCTCCCCATCCCTTTGGGAAGCTGTGCCAGGTGAGCCCAGCCAGCCCCGTGGAGGTTCCGTGGCCACACAGAGCTGCTGCTCTGCCCCACACCAGTGGCAAAAGGAGAAAGGGGGATCTCAAGGCAGGCAGCCAGCCCAAACCCACCAGAGCTCAAAGCTGGAGCTGCTGTGCTGCTTCACCAGGAGCTCTCCAGGCTGCTGGTTTGCTTTCCTGGCCATGGAAGAGGCAGCAGCTCCTGGGGGGGTCAGTGGGGTGATGCCATGAGGTTCCCTGTGTCTATGCTGCTTTCCACTGGGAATTGCTTCCTTCGGGTGGAGTCCAAGCCCCAGGTACACCCCTTGCAGATTTTGCTGCAATATGCAGAGACAGTGGTTCAGTGACACATGAAAAGAGAAAAGGAAAAAAGTTTTGGAAATTCTTTAGTACCCTGAAACTTTACCATGTTCCAGTGACATTTCCTAAGTGATTAAAAAAAAAAAAGAATCCCCGAGAAAGATGAGGATCATCAAATCAAAGCAATTTAGCACTTCATGACAAGAAAGATTAGCCCTGCCCAATGCTCATCTTGGTTGAAAATGATTTAAATAAAGCTATAAATCTTCTGGAAATTATGCAACATTCTGTGTCAGCTGGAAGCTTCTGCCTGGATTTGTGTGTGCAAAATTCAAAAATTAAACTCGCGTTACTTTGTAAGTGACCCATCAGGGAAGTTCATTTCCATAGGGGCAGAGCAGGGAGGCAGCTGCTCCTGGGACACGTGTGTGACTTTGCCTGCCCTGTTGTCAGCTTTGCACTGTCCCCTCTGTGCCCCTCTGCCAGGCAATGTGGGCTGGAGGGGGAGGCAGCCCTGGAGCTGGCAGCTGCGCTCGGGATGGATGGAGGGATGAGCCTGTCCCTGTTGCCTGGCCCGGCCAGGGCAGGGCTCAGGAAGAGATCCTGGGCATAGTTTGCATGCCAAGGTCAGCCACAGCAGCAGCAGGCCTGGCTCAGCCCCAGTCCCTGAGCCCCTGGGGTGTGTGATGCCCCCACAGCTGCCAAAGGGCCGCTGAGCTTTGCAAGATCGATGTCTCCTGGGCACTCCCTGTGTTCCAGGGAGAAGACTTTCAGGCTTGCTCTAGGACAAGAGTTTCAGAACTTGGGCATTTGCAGAAAGCCACGAAGGATGATCAGTCTGCTTTACAGAGACAGGCAATGTCTTGTATTGGCCCATCAGAGAAATCTGGAANTAAAGCAGACTGATCATCCTTTGTGGCTTTCTGCAGAGACAGGCAATGTCTTGTGTTGGCCCATCAGAGAAATCTGGAATTTCAAAAGTATCTTCTGAGGGCACAACAGCTGTCTTTGACTGACTGTATCCAGAGAGGATATCTTGGCTTCTTTTTTGATTTATTTTTATTTATTTGATGCTATTACCCTTCTCTGTTGCCATTCTGGCTGCAGACCATCATTATTTCAGTTCAATCACATGAGCCTTGCAGATAGGAAGCTGCTTCTCCAATGTCTGCTAAAGGGTTGCTCCTCAGAGACAGGGATGGCACAACTTATTTAAAAAATGGAAGGAGAGAAACCAGATTATTTCACATTTTTTCTCAGCTTTTCAACTCCAGCTGGATGGTGCCAACCTCCTTACCCAGGGTGTGGGCAGCTGTGCAGGAAGGAAGGGAGGGAGGGAAAGTGGGAGATGACCCCAAACAGGACTCAGCACCACCTTGGACCTGTGCCCCCCAAGGAGGGACATGTCTGGGTGGCCACAATGGGACAGACAGGCAGTGACATATTGCTCTCTGTTCCACTTTGCAGCTGGACAGCCTCACGTGGTGGACCAGGCACAAAAAAGCACCTGCCATAATCCTGGAAAACTGCAAGAGTGAAGAAGCACAGACCAAAGCAGAAGACAGAGAGAAGGACCTGGTGGAAACTGTGGCTTCAGGCGATAAGGAGGAGGCAGGTAGGGATCTGTCTGTGAACAAACTCACTCATGTGCCTGGGAGTGCACAGCCAGGATCTCATGCAAATCCCTAAAGCTCTTGAGAGGCCACCTGGTGCATTCACAGGAGCTGGGGCTTGTATTTACAGTTTTAAGGATGTGACAAATGAAAGAGTTGTGGTTCTTGGTCCTCCCAACATACCTTGATGTCACATCCCTCTGAACGGCTCAGAAGAGCTGCCATTCCTGAAAAAAAAGAGAACCAACATAGCAGCACAGTCTGAGGGGAGCACAAGACCCTGGGAGCAGACATGTGCACTTTGGGGGTGTCTAGAATGAGCCTACAGGCCTCACTTTTCTCATTTCCATGATGCCAACAGGATCTTTTCATCTTCCCTTAGGATGTGAGCCATGGGTAAAACTCAGACCTTAAATAGCTGTGTCCCACCAGAGGTATTTAATAGGAAGGAAGGCAGAGCAAAGTGAACTGAAAGAATTGTCAGGAGGCAGAACAGTGGCAGGAGATGCTACACAGGCAAGTTCTTTTCAGAGTGGACAGAGCTTTATTCTGTAAATCTGTTAAAAAATGCAGCTTCCTGGTTTTGAGCTTAACCTTCAAAGGTTACAGAGCAGGAACCTCAGAATAGAGACACACAAGATTTCTTCACTCCTTCCTTTTGCTGGTCAGTCCAAAGGACATTAGAAACAATCACAGCCAGGCCAAACAGAAGTGAACATCTAAACAAATCCCTTGGTTCTTTCTTCTCCAGTAAATTTGGATTTAAGTTGAATGCAATTATTCAGCATTATTTCTTATTTCTTATCAATTCCTAGTTCACTTCAGTAGCTCAGAATTTTATAAACAAATACCTTGGTATTTTGATAATTAGCAGAGATGAGGAAGGAAATGTGAAACACAGCAGTTGACAGTTTAATGAGGGTTTTTTTCTGGGTAACACCTTTTTTCAGGGCCCCATAACATCCTGCATTTCAAAAAAAGGTTATATTTGGAAAGAACAGCAAGTGAAATACACACAGCACAGGACTGACAATTAAAACACACACTTCACCTGGCATGCCATGTGTAATAAACAAGCTGGGATATCTCTAAATGGACCATCATGCTGTCAGGAATTTTAAAAAGTGGGTGGAATCTGAGGAGAAAGGGGAAGAGATTTGTTAATTAACTAATGAGTGATTGGTGTTGCAATCAACTGACTGCAATCAGGCTGTGCTGTACATGGTCTGGGGAAAAGTTTTCCTTTTCTCCTTTTCCTTTTCCTTTCCCTTTTCCCTTTTCCCTTTCCCTTCTTTCCATCACCTTGCACCTGCCATACAAGGTGCCTCTCAAGCCCCTCTCCAGACTGGCCAATGCACCTCCAAACGACTGGGAGAAGGGAGGGAAGAGTCCCAGTAGATTCCACAGCCATGTTTTGGTCCCTCTCTCGCAGCAGCCAAACCTCCCTGCTGGAAGATGGTGTTTTTGTGGATGTGTGGTCTGTCTACCGTCCCCACGCCCAGCCTGTCTGAGGAGGAGAAAGCTGCCCTGGAGCAGAGACTCACCAGCATTGAGGAGAAGCCCCTGTGGAGGCACGTGTGCAATGTCAGTGCCATTCTCCTGCTGGCCGTCAACGTCTTCCTGTGGGCATATTACGCCTGAGCTGGGGAATCACATGGCCTTGGCTGCTCTCACCTTCCTGTCTGAGCTGGGAGCACCAGGTGACAGGGCTCCTGGGGACTGTCCCTGAGGCACTGGCACAGCCCTTCCCTGGAGGCACCTCAGGCTGGGAATGGCTGTGGGGCTCAGTTTCTCCTGGAGGGGTGACCGAGACCCAGCACTGCTCACACCTGGGATGCAGGGGATGTGTGGGACAGCACGTGGGACAAGTCAGGAGGTTTGGGGTCAAGTTGAAGGGTACAGAGCTGAGCCCAGCAAGGAGCACAGGCTTTGGAAAGGCCAGCTGTGGCATGGCTGGGGCCTCTCTCAGGGCTGACTTTGCACTGCTGTGCTTAAGGGAAGCAGTTCTGGTTTACAGTGGTGTGGGGAAAGAGACTTAAACACTAGCTGTGGTTTTTTATATGGCCCAAATTTGGATGGGATCAGCTGGTACCATTAGCTCAGCAGTGACAACCCTGGCTCCCACAGCCTCCCCACAATCTGTGTGGAACCCCTCCCACCCCACCCCTCGTTGGCATCAGCAGTGGGTACAGGGGGCTTCTTCCTGCTCCCCGAGTCCCCCATCCTGTCCCCTGTGCTGCACGGGGGCTGCTGGCCTTACACCAGCCTGAGCCTGTTTCCTCACAGGGCTGATGCTGCCCCTTAACAGCATTCCCAGCAATAAAGGTGCCTGAGTAACTGTGGGTTATTGTGGTGATCTTTCCTGACACACAAAGGGCTCCCTCGGACCACAGGGACCTGGCAGTGGCAGGGAAAAGAACCATCCTTCCTTGGGGCCTGGATCACCATCTCACTTTCTTGAGCAAGTCTGGCCTTTTCTGATCCGTCTTGGTGCCACCACATAACGTGGCACAGCCAAAATCTCTGAAAGCACAAAGAGACAGCAGCACCCAGTGTTAACATCTGTGCCTGGAGAAGGCTGAGAATGCCCAGAGGGATGTGACCCTGCCTCCAAAGGGCAGGTCCAAGTCACCACGGGCTGTGTGGGGAGGTGAGGACGCACAGAGAAGCACAGCACCGTAAGGAGGAAGAAAATGAGTCATGAGTCAGCACGGAGGGAAGAAACAGCGCTCTGTTTCCACCAGGCACAGGGAAGTTGGACTATGATTTCCCTGCTTATCCTCAGTCTGGATGGAACAGGACGGGGCCTGTGCTGGCCTCATGCAGGTCAGTAAAAGCATTTGCTCATTCTAAGAGGAAAAAGTAGATTTCCTTTGAACAAGGGAGCTCTCAGAGCCGTGAGCTGCCCATCCATCCCCATGGGAAGAAGCACACAACACAGAGCTGGTCTTGCCTTTCCAATATTCAGTTTCAAGCAAGCAGTGCCCAGACCATAGGGTGCCTCAAAACATTTAGAGAAAATCAGGTTACCAGCAGTGATTAATAGCTGGCAAATGTCTAATAAAAGCAGGTACATTTTTGGTGTGTTTAGAAACACCAGGGCTCTCACCTCCTCACCCTGGGCCACAGAGACCCTCAGCAGCTCTCAGCTCCAAGGCTTAGTGGTTTTTTCTGGATCACACATCCCCTTTAAACATGGGAAAGCAACACCAAGCAGGATGAGGAAATCTGGGGCAGTTTTTAAAATATTTGAGATTATTTTTTCCCCTAAGAAACATTCAGTTTTGTAGAGAGTAGAACTGAATTTTACTAAGCCTTTTTTTCTTTTTTTAATGACAAAATATTTTTGATCTTTGATTATGTGATGAGTTTTTCCTATCTCACCCACACGGATCCTTGAAGGTAACTTTTCCTTCAAACTGATGGTGTTGATGGTGGTTGAACAAACTAATGGACTTTGAGAGCTGTGACTGCATCTCTGAGCTTGGCCCTGAGAAGCAGTGGAGACACCCAAGCTGCCAGATGCAGCCAGCTGTGCACCCCCAGGAGGAACACATTTCATTAAACTTATTCAACTTCACTACTCTGCTTTGAAGCACTGAAGTGAAACAAAAGAGAAAAGAATGATTGGGGAGGTGAAGTCAGTCAGAGAGGTTTTATAGAAATAAAGCAGACTTGTCTCAAAACATCTTGACCTTTGCTTGTGTTTTCTAAGAAAACAATGTAATTAGCTGAAAAAAAATAAATTAAACCCAAATCAATCAAAAAATGAGACTCCAGCAGAACAGGAGCACTGTGCAGGCTGGTTGTGGCAGCAGGGGATGAGTTGTGGTGTCCTAACAAGAACACATCGCTCTCAGGCTCTAACCAATATCCAAGTGCATTGGCAGCAGATGTTATTAATGATGCCAATACATATTTTCTTATTAATCTTCCATACTAGGCTTGTGTCTATCTGCAAATGATTATCATTCATTTTCCTGACAAATCTATCAAGATCATTTATTACTGTTCAGCAAAGGATCTTCTTTTAAACAAAGATTAATAACATTGCATTTTATCTGGCTGGCTGAGCCAAAGGAAATGAAATTAACAATGAGCCCTACAAACATGTCATCACTTTAATTTACCGGAAAATATTTTAAAATGTTATTTAAAAGAATATACGCTGTGGTGGGCACAGTTTATTACAAAGGAAAGGAATCAAACCACAGGAATTTTAGCAGTGCAGAGAGTAAGCAAACAGGGCACTGTGAATTCTCTGGTTCCTCACACTGGAGTTCTGGGACAAGGAGGGAAAGCCACCCACAGCATCTCTGGCATGTACACATGGGCACCTGCCCAGGGGAATTGCAGCTGGAGGTCCCTGTTCCTCACTTAAAGGGTCCTAACCAGGATGACAGCTCTCATTCCTGCAGGGAGCACTGCCCTCCTCACGTTTGCTACAGAAGGGAACTGCACCAGGATAAAGCTCGTGGGGCTCTCAGGGAGAGGAGGGCACATGTGGGCTGGGTGCCAGCACCCTTCTGTACTTTTGCTCCCCAAAACGAAAAGAATCTCACTAAATTTATGTGGTTTAGTTTCCTTTCTTCTGCGCTCTCTTCTAAATTTCCCTTCCCCTCTTTTGAGTAAAATAACAAAATAAAAATAATAAATATACACCAAAGAACCTATCAGAATTCCCTTCCTACTCTTACTGGAATGGGTCTAAAATCCCCAGGGGGGAGCAGGAAGGCCTATAGACATCCAGTGGCTCTTTAACTCCTGCCTTGGGATCCCCTGTCACGTGAAGCCACCTTCATGCCTTCCCTCCCTTTGTCTCACAGGCAATTCCAACTGCTCTATGTGTCCATCTCCAGCACAGCTCACGGGGTGATTGAGGCGTGTTCCATCTGCCACAGGCTGCCACCGAGCTGCCAGTGCTGCCATTCCAGCACAGCCCAAGATCTCATCAGCAGGAGCTGGAATTCCAGGCAGTGCAGGATCACAGCCCTGCTGTCCAAGCAGGGCCAGATGGCACCACCAGCGTGGCAAGGACAACAAAGAGTCATCAAGTTGTCAGAGCCCGAGGCAAAGTCAGCCTGGGCTGCCGAGCTGGTGCCATTTCTGATTCCCAGGAACAAGCTGTCCCAAAAAAACCTGCAGAGAGGCTCCTGGAGAGGGCACTTGAACAACTGTGAGCCACAGGGTGTCCCCCAAGGAGTCCCAGTGCCACAGGAGCAGGGTGGAACAGTGCACACGTGTGTGCAAAACAGAAGCATCTGCACACAAAACACCCAGTTCCTGCTTGGAAGTTTTCTGTGCTGGACTGTGAGGGGGCTGCTTGACAGCACTGGGGATCAGGCACTTGGAGATCATTGGGAATGGCTCCTCTGCCACTCTCTGGTTTAGAGAGCAACCTTTAATTCCTCATTTCTTTATTTTTTTATTTCTGTGGGAAGGACCAGGGNCACGGGGTGATTGAGGCGTGTTCCATCTGCCACAGGCTGCCACCGAGCTGCCAGTGCTGCCATTCCAGCACAGCCCAAGATCTCATCAGCAGGAGCTGGAATTCCAGGCAGTGCAGGATCACAGCCCTGCTGTCCAAGCAGGGCCAGATGGCACCACCAGCGTGGCAAGGACAACAAAGAGTCATCAAGTTGTCAGAGCCCGAGGCAAAGTCAGCCTGGGCTGCCGAGCTGGTGCCATTTCTGATTCCCAGGAACAGGCTGTCCCAAAAAAAACTGCAGAGGGGCTCCTGGAGAGGGCACTTGAACAACTGTGAGCCACAGGGTGTCCCCCAAGGAGTCCCAGTGCCACAGGAGCAGGGTGGAACAGTGCACACGTGTGTGCAAAACAGAAGCATCTGTACACAAAACACAGGTTATATCTCTATCTTCAGCACTGGTTCCTGCTCGGAGGTTTCTGTGCTGGACTGTGATGGGGCTGCTTGACAGCACTGAGGATCAGGCACTTGGAGATCATTGGGAATGTCTCCTCTGCCACTCGCTGGTTTAGAGAGCAACCTTTAATTCCTCATTTCTTTTTTTTTTTTATTTCTGTGGGAAGGACCAGGGTAACCATTTTAAGAACCTGGTAACTACTGCATGTTCCAAATGGAAATGCTGTTCTGTGACTTGCTCCTGTGGCTTCCACAAAAGCAGGATCCAGTTTAATATGTGAGACTCATAACCAGCTCACACAGAGCAATAGTTTGCTTCAGTTTGAAGAAAAAAAAAATTCTGCTGGAAGCACAGCAAGTAGCAGTGTCAATTTTTCATTAACCTGCAGCCACTGTCTCTGCAGACTTACAGCTATGAGTAAGATTACTGTTATAATTTTTTCTGGTCCCTGAGGGAAGGGGAAAAAAAAAACTTCTCAAAACTTTTAAGGTCATTAAAAATCCACCTTTAAATTGGAAGTAGTTTCAGTTTACTCTCGTATTTCAAAATCAAATCTTAGCTGCAGCCTCACATCAAAGCAGAAATGTCAGTCGCTTTGTTTCTACTTCTGTGAAAGAAGTTCCAGCTTATACACGAGTTGAATGCCAAGTAAATAGATTTTCCTGGGGAACAAAGGCAGCTTTCTTTTGTTTGTTTTAAACATATGTAAATAGAGTCCCAGGGGCTGAGCTGCCTGTCACTTCAAGCAGGTTCACACTCATGTCACTCCAGCTGGTGATTTCTGGCCGACCCCAGGTCAGGACTGCAGAAGTTTCCCTCCCAACTCCTCCACAGCTACATCAAGCAGCTGCTCGTGCCTTTCCCCTCCGGCCTCACACCTCAGCAAAGGGGAAGCAGACTAATATGGAGTCCTATTTTTTGCCAGTTTCTTATTCTTTTTTGGGGTTGGCTCTGTTTTTAAGCCAAACCCAAAAGAGCTCCTAAGAGCTCCTTACAGCATCACAGAAATACTCTGGTCCTCTGTCAAAACCACTGTGGTGGTCCTGAGATCTCTGGGCAGAGCAGAGCAGTGTCTGGAATCCCTGGATACCACCAGAGACCAGCTGGGCTGTGCCTACACACCAGCCATGGATTAAAGGCTGATGGCACCCACTGGTTCATGGTCAAGATGAAGGGGGGTAGGGAATAAACAGGAATGGATTTGTAAGAAAAATGACCTTTTTTTGGGTTTGAGTGTTTTTTTTAGCAGGAGGGCACCATCATTCTTCAGCTTCCTCTTTTCAGTACCTCTTTACTTGAGGAGTGGAGCGTTGTCCTCACAGAGCCAGAAGACACCAAAGAGGAGCAGGATCCCTCCACACATCCACCTGCTCCCACTCCAGGGGTCAGAGCTTGGTGCAAACAACATTGAGGGCAGGGTTTGATCCTTGTACGAGCCACACACTTCAGAGTTGGTCTCAGTGGTTCTCGTGGGTCCCTTCCAGCTCAGAATGTTCTGTGAAACCCACTCACTTTATTTTTTTTAAATTTAAGCCAGGAGATCAGTGCAAAATCAAGCACTTCATGCTTGTCATTTCCAAATGACTCAGGTTATATCTCTATCTTAAGCACTGGTTTTGGGTATAAGACTGGGTAGCACCAAGGGATGCATCAATTTATAGGCTCTGCAAAAAGCTGTAATTAGGGAAAATCCTCAAATACACGAGAAACCTCAATTTTGATTGGCCACGTTCCCATAACTTATTGATAATTCAACTCACTCGAGTATTATTCAGTGTTTCCCTTCTCCCTGCTTTTTTTATCTCTTGACAAGTTTACAAAGAGAAGAATGGAGCCGAGCTGAGCTGCATTCCACCCAATCTGCTGCCTCCACAAATGGCAGAGAAGCTAAATGAAGCCCAGAACATATGGCACTGTGCTGACAGAGCTCCCAAACTGGTTCTGCATGAGCAACAAGGAACATCTTGAAACGCACAAGACATATGTGTTTTAGGAAGAAGATTGAAGTGTTTCATAATAAAACAGGACAAAGTGAAATACAAGTGCTGTATAAAATTTTAATTAAAAACTGGTTTTACCCCTCGACGTGAATATACAATATGTTTCCCAGATGGATTTCATATTTAAGTATTATCCAAACCAGAAACATAAATGAGACAAATAAAGCCTTCAAAAATGGCACAGAGGCTAAAATGTATGTAAACACTAGATGACTGTGGTGAAAACAAGGCAGGCAGGGAAAGCAACCTCTTAGCAAGTGTTTACTACTGGAATCCTGAATGAAACAGATCCTAGAGCTACAGTCAGGGTAACAATACAAATACAAGCATTAGAATTCACCACTGCTCAATGATGTAACTGGTGCTTTTGTTACTCAGGAGTTGCCCAGGCTATTTCCTACACTCATAATTCATGGTATAGAAGTGCATAATTCATGGCGTGCCAGGCATCAAACAGTCTCCTGTCAAACTCCTCCCAGCCTCCCACCCTGCTCTGTGTGAAGCTCTCTTCATTCCATGCCATCAGCTCCACAGGGTTATGCAAAGGCCTGGCCACAGAACAGAATTTTTGTGCTGTCTCCTCAGGATCAGTAAATCCTTATGAATCAGGAGGGATGTTGTTTTGCAGCAGCAAACTCCTTTCCCCGAGGAGGTGAGAAGGTGGCTCGGATCCCACTGCTCAGGCTGCGGGGAGTTCTCTGCTGGGCCAAAGGCAATCACCCAGAACTGAAGGGAAATGCACACAAAGAAAAAGCACAATCTCCACATAGATCAAGCAAAGAGAAAGATTACAGTTCCTTTATGCTGCCATCCAGACAAATTATCACCACACTTCAGAGAATTTCTCACAAAGATAAAATGGGAACAAACCCCATGCCTTTGGCAAGCATAATTTGTTAAAAGGAGCTACAGCCACATCTTTGAAGGGCTTTGGTTGATGATGTTTTGAATTCCACAGGGAAAGCAGCAGAAGCCAACAGTAATCAAGGGGGCTTGTGCTTATAGCTTCTGTGCAATGGAAACAGGAATATTGGGGGTTTCAATCACTTCCCACAACGCTGCTGCAATTGTTGGAACTGAAAGGAACTGGGCAAAGACCAATTCTCTGCTGCTCCCAGAGACATCACCTAAGGCAGACACCCCTTCTGTCAGGGAGGCAGCTCATCAAGATCAGCCCTAGAAGTGCTGTCCTCTCTCAGCTTTGAGTGTTCTCACTGGAACCAAGAGGCTCAATTTCATTGATTTGAAAATTTCCTCAAATTCCTTGATTACTAAACAAATCCCAGGAGAAATTCTCAGCATCCTGGTAATGATCACTCCATGACCACTGAAGTTGTAATGAAATGAAGTAATTAACACCATGGCCTTTTGTATGACCCAGAGATTCCACATCACCACATTTATACAGCAAGAGACCACTGCTAAAAGGCTCAGAATTTTGTGGCACAGTTCAGTGTTTCGGAAAACATCTCAAGCTTAAAAATTGGGAAGAGCAGAATTATGTACCGAGTTATTCCTCGCACATGGAGTGGGAAGGCAGAGATTCCTTCCAGCTCTCTCTGACAAACCCATGGCACACCACACAAAATTTTCCACTGTCACACTGCACCCTTTGCTCCTGGGGAGAGGATGAGGATCAGTGATGCCAGAGATGTTAACAGTGCTGGTTAGTACACAGAGAAAACATCACTAAGACATCAGGATGAAAAAAAAATAATTTGTATCAAAAATAAGATAAAAAAAGGTATCATAAGAGCAATCAGTGTGAGGATATGAACCTGGATCATGCAGGAGACAGAAGCTGAGCAGATACCAACTGCAAAGATTAGCTCCTAAGAGCACATGTAGTAAAGCAGCTCATTATCTTTTCTAGCCCTCTCTGATCAAGATAGAAATCTATTAAATCTGATTAAGATTTGTTTAATAATTGTCTGATTAAAACATAATAAACCTGGGGAAATTAAAATAAAGGTTACTTTTTAGTAACTTGCAGATGAGATGGGACTTTTCAGCCAGGCTTCCATAAAATAATTTCTTTAACATTCACCTCAGGATCCCAAAGCACTTCTCAGTCATTTAATTAAGCTTCAACAGAGCACAAACTCCCCATTTTACAGCTGAGGTAACAATGAGAAGGAGTTTGGAAAGACTATTTAATACTGAGCGGAGCTAAATGTTCTGTTATTTTACCCCAAAAATAGATTCCCAACATCTCCAGGTAGATAACTTTCTCCCCTGATAATTTTGGCAGCCTCTGAAGTAAAATTCAAACATGTGATGCACAATCTAAAGAACAGCCCTCATCACTTCCCAAGCTGCTCAGCTTTGGAGCATAAACACTGTTCCCCACATATCTTACAAAGCTGCTCCTACCTGTTCCCATTACTCCAGCCATCCCTATGCTTCCTATCCTCAGAGGAGCAATTTAAGCTTCTCTTCCTCTAAGTCAAAAACTTAGATAAGGCAAATCAGTAGAGAGTTTGACATTTTTGCCTTTAATTCACACCAGGTCAATGACTGAGTGATTTCCAAAGCAGCTACTCCTCAGCCAAGGATTTGCATTTCTGCTGAATACAGGCAGGCAGTTTGTCTAAAGCCAGCCCAAGATCCTAAACTGTACCAAGTTATTCATAGGAGAGATGGAAGGGAGCAAGTAGGAAGCAGAGTCTGACTCACTAAAATGAAAGTGATTAAAATATTGCACTGATTGCATCCTGAAAGCATCACTGGATGCTGAACAGCTTTTGGTGAGAACACTCGTGGGTTATAATAACTTGGGGAGGGCAAGAGAGAGACACAGACTCTACAGAAAAGCACCAATTCACTCCTCATCTGGCCCATTATTGCCAGATCTGAGTAGGCAGCTTTCCTTTAGGAGCTACAACACGGGGGTGGAATCATGCCATCCCACTGTCACTAGAACTTTGTGGATGGCAAAAGATAAGGAATGAGCACAGAAAATGCTATTTAAAGCTCCACTCAGGACCTAGAAATTTGCATTTGATAGAAGGGATTTAAATTGTATTAGAAGGCAAGGTGCACTAAACAATTACAGTTTATTGCTGTGTTGGTTCAGTGCCTGAACCTCGACTTCTCCCAGGCTGCAGGGGCAGAGCAGCAGCCGTGCTCAGAGCTGTCTGTGTGCGCTGGCAGGGCCACCTGAGCAAACAGGGAAGGGGAAAATGCTTCTGAAAACAAAGGGCCTTGAAGATTTTAGGGACAGATCAGAGTAATTTGGGTCTGAAGTTGCACTCCAGAGGAAAGTTTTCCATTTACCAAACTGGATTTCCAGCACAGTACTTGGAAGAGAGCACTCTTTGCTGTATCACGGTGTGAGCTGTGGAATGACTCTGACCCAGGAGAGGAACATCTCCTGCAGCAGCTGATTCAGATAGACATTGAACACACATCCCCTCCCAGCTGGAGCAGGGCCAAAGATACTCAGAGTCTGTCTGCTCCATTTGATGCTATGCTGCAGAAGAAGGTTACACTGAGAATATTCATACTGGTCAAAATTCAATAATGACCTCTTTTTTCTTCCATCCAGTTTTCACCTTTGCTGAAAAATTTTTCATCTTTGATGAGAACTGAAGGTTGACATATTACCATATGCTTCCTTTTTTAGCTAGGGGAATCAAACAGATACCCTCCAGCCACTCCTTGGACCCCTTAAAAACACCACCTTGCTTTTTATAGTGGCCCCCAACCTTTCTCATCCCCTCATGTCTTCAGTTCATGGCAACATGTGTCCTTCATCAAACATACAGAAAAATCCCACAACAATCCCTCAGCATTCAGGCCTTCTCACACACTGAACAATCAGGGACTGAAATCTGCTGGATTGCTGGGGAGGGAAAAATCAGAGGTTTTCTGGTCACAGAGCCAGAGCAGG
Source organism: Hylia prasina (assembly GCA_013397195.1). Taxonomy (NCBI): domain Eukaryota; kingdom Metazoa; phylum Chordata; class Aves; order Passeriformes; family Sylviidae; genus Hylia; species Hylia prasina. The sequence goes on from VYXD01016284.1 coordinate 690,766, forward strand.
CCAAAGGGGAACAGCCAATCTTCAGAAGACTAACCCTTACTCAGCTGTGACACTGGGGAGGGAATGCACAGAGAATATTGAATGAAAACTGCAGGATACCAGGAGAACACTGAATCTTATGGCTCAAACACATACAGGAAACCACAAAAACCTTCAGGTTTCAACAGATTATTTTAAATCAAAAGCTTGGAAAGTATTTCTCAGAACCCACCCCATCTATTTACGATCTACTTCAATACAGCTAGTCTTCTGGGCAGAAAGAAAACTATTCCTTTGTGGACTAATATGGGGCAACTGGAGAGGCCAGTGAACACCAGGTCCTGGTAGCACAACCCTCCATGGCCTCCATGCCTTCAGGGACACAGCTGGAGCAAGTTTTAGTTTTCCCTTCTGCCAACAGAAAGCATCCTGCTACCTCACAGAGTGACTCGGCACTTCTCCATAGCATGCGACGGTGCCACTAATGCCCTTTGAAAGCACTAATGTGCTAAATGGCAGCAGGGACAGGAGTTATCAGTGTTAATCCACTTCAACTGGTCCAACAGTTACAAGAAATAGAAATGTCTGTATGTGAGACACTTCCTCTGAGAGTGCCCTTGCCTGAAACAGCAGCACACAGCCGCTCCACGTGCTCTCCCACCAGCAGAATTGCTCACCAACTGCTTTCTCAAATCAATTATGTTGTCTCAGCATTAAAGGAGGGAAGGCAGAATAGACCAACTTTTTGTTTATGTAGGCATGCTGGCAGGTTCCAGTCATATGTTGTGCCATCTGTACTGCTAGCTTTATCCTCTATCTAATCACAACAGGTAAAATGGCATCGGTGGAGCTGCCTGTGTTTGCTCAGAGAGGGAGGCAGCCAGAACAGGCATTTGTTTTTTCCACATTCTGGGGGGAAGCAAGAGATGGACACTCTTGCCCTTTTAAAACATTCAGCTTTTCAATGGATGGGCAATTTGCCCTGGTCTGCTAATGTGGGATCTGCTCAGTGCAAGGCTGAAAAGGTTCCATCCCTGGGGAGAGCATCGAACTGCTGATGAACATTTGGTGGCCTTTAGCAAAAACGAAGTGATTGCTGCCAACAGGATCCCAGCAGACCGGGAAGGACAGGCTCCAAATTAGGTGGGATTGTGATGCAGGAATTTCAGAAGGCCTGTACAGAACACAAGGAGCTTGCTGACTAGCTCTGGTCTTTCCCCCTGCACAGTCCTTTCTTATTCATATTTTTAAAATGACAAGTGTATTGGCAAATGTCATGGCTGGAGAACATGGAAGCTTTCAAATGCAAAGGCTTTGTGAAGATGACCTTTCATCTCACACAAAGGCTGCTGGGCTGGGTGGTATTCTTTTAAAATCTCGTATTATTAGAACATTTGTGACTAAAGGTGCTCAAACCACTTCAAATACATGATTATGAGTCCTACAATGCCAGAGTTTGTGCCATACTCCAAAATAAACAATTTAAAGGCGATTGTCTAGAAAACAATTCTCTTTGTCCTAGGTGGGTCACTTTTAAACCAACACTCACATTCACCTTCCCCTTTAGGTCTCCTCTCTGACCACCAGGACATACTGCTTCTTCAACCAATTGTGTTTAAGTTGCTAAACAGATTTAGATATTTAGTAAGAAACCTGAGTTGATGTTACACAGGAATGTCTAGCAGACCTGTTAGTCTTCAAATGACTCTGTGTTCGGAGTCTCAAAGGAGCAAACACCATCTTGCTTAGCTGGGGAAGGGATTTTTTTTGTTAGGGATTATTTGTTTCTTTTTGTGGGGGTTAGTGTTAATCATTTCCTTTTTTCAGCCCAAGCCAAATCCCCATTTCTCCAAAACCCTGCCTAATCATAAAGACACCTTAAAAAATAGAGTACAAATATAAAAATAGGTTTAGTTACAAATACTGTATGCTGCACATTTTCAGGTGAGTTGCTTTCAGGAATATGTTTTGTGGTCTGAAACAGCACCAGCAGTTTTTTGGTACATGTTTCTATAGATTTTTGAGAGAGTCTCCTCCAAGACTGCTCTGTGAGGCTTCTCTTTGTATACAGCTGCAGGACCAGACCAACATTCACCATTATCCAAGTGAGCAGGAGCATTCCGCTGCACTGGAGAACTGTCGGGGAAAGAAGATAAGAAACAATGATCAAATCAAGATATGGAAGAGGAATCAGCAGCACAAAACAAGCAGAAATACCAATGTCAGGCTGCTTAGCACAGATTACCTTCCACAAACCAAAAAAACCCCAGCATTGCAGCTACTTTTAAGAAATGGGAACCCCCCCCCCATGTTATTCATTCACACAAATCCTCCCCCAATTACCTGTGTACACTTTGTAATGCCCCCCAAATAGAATTAATTTTCAGGGAACCTGCAGTAATTTTGCTGTATTTTTGCAGGCTGTGTGACTAGGTAAGAGCAACACAGGAGGATTTCTGCGTCCTTTGAAGGTGAAATTGTAACCACAAGCAGCTATTTCAATATGAAGACAATCTATCAGGGCTATATTAAATTACTGTGGTTTCAACTGTAAAGTGCTCTATCGGAAGCATCTTGGATTAAGTTTTCTACCAAACACATTTTGATATAGTGGCAATCCAGGGTTCCTTCCCCACCCCATCTTCTGTGTCACTGTTTTAATACTAAACACCAATACAGGCTCATCTTTCAGTTGCTTTGAGAAATTATTCCCTAGATCTGTGAAGTGAAATTTATATTCTGCAAATCATTATAAAACACTGACAAGTCTGAATAGTTCATATCTAAACGTCATGACTATCTGCTTCCTCTTGATACTTTCAAAACAAAGGTTTGTTGAATATAACCAAATGAGCAATTTCCCTGTAATAAAGGATGAAACAAGAATCAAAAATTATCAGAAAAAAAATTACAACTGAGATGACATTTTTCACATCTGCTCAGAGATTTAGGCACTTAAGACACTTAAAAATTAAGACTGAGTCATCTTCAGCTTTTGTAAATGTTCTCTGTCTGGGAAATGAAGCTGGAAATGTGAAGTTTAGGGTGACCATCTTCACTTAGGAAATGGATTACATTCCACAGGGAAGCTTTACAGCTTCTTATATATATGTCATTTATTAATGAAAATATCTTATGCAATCAAATCAGTACTTAAAACTTCATCCTCAAGTTAGTATCAGCCAACATGTGACAAAATTGAAAGAAACCTTATGCCAAATCCATGAATCCAGCCGCATCAAAACACATCTTTCATTTGAAGAACAGAAAAGGGGAAGAAGAGGAAGATGTGGGATCAGTTTTCTAAATTCGCATCCCTAAGCTTCTACTGTCCCATGGAAAAAAAAAATGAAGGAACAACTTTTGCTTTTAAATTTCTTACATTCAAATATTAAGATGATGCCAACCTACACCAAATAAGACAAGACCTCTTGTTTGGCTCCAGTATTAAAAAGAGAGGAAGGCCACTTTCACACTTATTCAAAAAGGCTCCATCATTTTAAGTCAGTCAATGGCATGGAGCAAATTTAAACCTGTTTATCATCCCCAGTGAACTGTGCTTCACAGTTTGGACACAAAGAAACCAACCTACCAACCACAATCAGTAGAGAAGTTATACAGGCCTGTGTCAAATGCAGACAAGTCAATATCCTGAGGACTCATCAACAACTCAGTTTCACCTCGTCCTTCCAGCAGTTTGTGGTACCTCACTTCTGATGGAGAATTTTCAGGCCAACACACAAGCACAGCACTTGTAACTATACAACAAACAGCTCTGACATTCTTTTCCTTGGAATCCATTTCCAGCAGCAGCCTTGTGCTTACCTTTTCTTCTCCTAAAAGCTGAATTTACCTAGAGACACTCAAAACCCAACACCCAATTGCAGTAAAGACTCAAAAATCAAGTAATATCAACAAGTTCCTTATTCTGGTCCTGACAAAGACTTATAAAAAGGCTTAATTTTCCCTTCTGTTTTTGGAGAGATGTGTGTTTTCATGTATTTCCATTAGCCAGCCCTTGTGCATGAGATACCTGGACAAAGCTACAGCCAAGTTAGGGAAGATTCCCTCTTCTGTCTCAACTGGAAACCAGCTGACAACCTGAGCTAAGCAATCTGGGAATTACACTCACAAATCATATTAACAGCAGGATTTCTGCACGCAACTCCCTGCTCTGAAATACCTGTCATATGCTTTTGTTCCCTCATACATCTCCTTTAAGAGTCCCAGAAGTTCTTTTCTGAGTGAATCATACACTAAATATTTCACAAAACACAGACCTTTTCCTTACTCCCAGCGGTTTTCAATCATCCATCTACTTTACTGCCAGCATTTGGTCGACAGTACCCTGTCCTTCCATGAACTCTGTCTCTGTCCTTGTATCCTGTTTATGAGCACTGTGGCAAACACTCAGCAATCTGACTGTCCTGGAGGCCTTCATGTCTCACCCCCAGTGCTGCCAGCCTCTAAACCCAGGGAACAGTCCTTTCCCAACCCGAGTGCCACGTTTCATATCCCATCACTTCAGGATTCTGGAGCATTAGGGTTTGTTTTCCCTTTTTTCATGGTCTGCAGTTTCAGCGTAAAAATCTAAGTCCCAAAGCTGCCTCAAAACAAAAACTTGCACTTTCTTGCTCACAAACACATCCTACACAGTTTAATTGCCCCAGCTGTCAGGACAAAGGATAAGGGAGCAGAAAGGCTACACAGAATACAGGAGTGAGCACAGGAGACACAACTGCAGCTGCAACTTCACAACCATATGGAAATCAGAGTAATCCCTTGCACAGAGGAGATTACAAATCACAGGGATTTTTAAAGAAGACAGCAAATCATAAATGAACTTTTTGGAGCTTATAAGTTTCAAGTAGAAGTTTATTATGGTACCCATATTGAAATATCCTCCTTTCAAGGGGATACAGGTGATTTGGGGTGCCTTTGTTAGAAAATAGTGTTTGACATTTAATTATCAAAATAAAACCTTTTCTAATGGTAACACCTCTCAAATATAGCACCACAGTTCTAGGATTTCTCCCTTAATATAAAGAAAACTGGAAAAGCCACAGGAACCCATAAAAGGTTTCCAATACTTAGTATCTTTCCTCCAACAAGTACCCAAAACATTGTACAAAATACTGTGGGCATACACATAGAACATCAATTTTGGTAACTTCTACTACAGAAGTCATCAAAAATCAATTCAATTGGTATCTTATAAGTAAATTATTCAAATTAAACTCTGGTCATGTACGAGAGGAGTGCAGAGAGTAATTAATGTACACAAACCAGGTTTTTAAGAATTCAGGTTTCCAAGACAGCATCTGAAATATGGCATGCGGAATCAGTAAACTATACCACATAAATCTGATGTATTTTTTAGAAAATGCCTCTCTTTTCCAAATATCTGTTTTGGAAAAAAAAATGAAAAAAAAGAACAATCAAAAAACTCACTCTCAAACCATATTACTAAATAACCTTAAATTTAATTTTGCACTCCCACAGTTTTAAGAAAAAAATAACCAAGATATTATTTTAAAAGTGACATTTGCTCTCTGGTTGACAAATTCCAAAAACTTCTGCCCAAGAACCATTTTTATCGCCAAGTCCAGTTCCAAACCCAGTGTTTTGTGAAGCCTATACTGACACAGTGCCAAACAACATCAAAGGCATAATTATATTTAACTGTATTTTGCTTTTAGGTGAGAAAGCTTAGCATGAGTAACGCCTCTCAAAACCTTTTCCCTGTGCAATATAGGACAAAGCTCAAAATGGGAAAAGAAATTTTCAGCTAAATGTAAGGGCAATATTGAGTGTGATTGTTTTGTCTTGGTCAGAGGAAAACTCCATACCTGCTCCGCAGCTCACTCATGGTTAAGGGCACATTAACTGAAGGTTCTCTTGTCTGAGGTAAATCATCCTAAAAAAAATCCAGAAATCAAATTCTCATTACCTTGGTTTCTGATTACAATGATCTCATTTCAAAAATACTTTCTTTCCATTTAGAGGACTATTAAAGCGCTTACATTTCTTGGGGGAGAAAGGGACAAAGTGTAATGAGCCAAATGCCATTTATGAACATTTTAATTAAGTTCCGTACAATTCAACTAATAATTTTCAGGTAATAAACTGGAAAGAATTTCTAGACAGTGTAGATCTAGAGAAATATGCAGACAGGAGAAGCTTCAATGAACACACTGCCAAAATGGTATGAAACCTACCATTTCCTGCTTTTGTGTTTCTTGCAGAAAAGGGGAAAAAGAACCTAAAACTTATTATGTTATCTATTTCATGTGTTTTACAAGGCAGAAACATTCCACAAATCCCAATTCTTCAATTTCATATCCAAGGTTGAGTATGTGCTTACTGAACTTTGAAAAAAATCTGATACACTTAATGACCCTTCAGTCAGGTATTCTCAGTTGCTAGAATGCAGTTTTACCTTCCAAATGCTATCTAGACATTAATTAACCCAAATTTGCCCTCTTAAGTAAGAAAGAAACAAAACCCCCACGTGGAGTGAGCCAGTTGCTCACCTGAGATGGGATGGTAGAAATTCCAGCACACACAATCATGTTCACTCTACTCTGAAGAGCAAAGACCCTACTTAAGGGGTGATATTAAGTGATGCTTTCAGCACAAGTCAATTGCTGTAAGGATTAGTAAACAAAGTCATCTTTCATGCTATAGGCGAAATAATTGGAAAAAAGACTGCAGTAAAAATAATCACACTTGCTGGTAACACAGAACTGGGAGAAAAGACAATAAATATAGTGGTAGATGGCAATAAGAGGCAGAGCAAGCTCAACAGCAGCATATGGATGAGGAAAAACCTGAGAGAATTTATTGTGGTGAAATACAAGGTAATAAGTGTGTTTGTAAACAGGAGAGCTCTCTTCCTGCAGCAGTCACAGACTACAAAGCACTGAAGAGGAAATGGGGTACAGTGGTAAATAAAACTCTGCAGCATTTGCCAGAGGCAAATTATGTTCTGGAAAGCAAAAAAAAGATGGAACCATATGATATTGTCAGAATGTCACAGCAGAAGGGTACAGTGGACACCCCAAGGAATGTGCAGCAGAACTCCAGTCACACTATTTTTGCAAGGCACTATGAAAATGAAATTTTAGAAGACACAGCTGTAGGCTTCTGGGAATGGTTATTTAGCATTAGGTTCTTTGGAATGAAAGAGTAAGGTGCTTTTTAACCTTTCAAAGTTGGAAGAGAGTCGAGACTGGAGCCAGAATCTGCTCACCACACTGCCAATACACTTGCCTTACTACTCCCTCACTTTCAAGATGACCCATTTACCTCAGTCATCTGCTGTGCAACACCACAGCCTGGATTTTGGGCCATGTGGGGAAGCACAACCAATCCTGGTGTATTTTGCACCACTCACTGCAAGGAGAACTGATATATTGTTTTCTTTCTTAAATCAGGTCACCTGCTGCTAGCACAGCTTTCATGAGCCAGCTCTACACAACTATCCAACACCACAAGACTTCTCTGTAGCATCCTTCCCTTCCTTTTGTTCAGTGAAAGAAAACCGAGTGAGAAAATGGACCTTTGCCAGCACTGGCTTGATCAGGTTTGTAATTAAATCCAATCCAAAGGATTTTTTAGGGCAAAAGCACAAGGTTTTCCAACAGAAGAAGACAAAGTATCATCTCTGCTTATTAATCCCTGTGAGGATTCAGCAAGTGTTTGATTCTGGAAGTGACAAGGTGCACCAAGAGAAAGCCAACAGAAAGTACCACAATTCAAGAGTTCCACCACAATGTTTGCAGTCTTTTTGGCTGTAACCAGCCATCCAACACTCCTTATCATAAAGCCATGGTCAACTGTTTGAGGAGAGCAGTCAAGAACCACTGCAGGTAGTTCAGGCTGTGCAAACCTTCATTAAATGTAGGTGCTGGACTGTCAGGAAATCTAGTTTGTTATCTTAGTTCATTGAAACATCAAAGGAGCATTTGACGTGACTTGTACCTATTCTGAGTGGCTCGAACACAAAATAATATCATGGGCATCTTCTATTTGAGAGGCAGCAGCTCACAAAATCGTAACATTCATATAAAAACTCAGGGAGGTACAGCATGAACTAGATTAAACAGTCTTAGTATGCATGAGACAAGGTTTTTCTGAGTTAAAAACAAAACACACAACAGCTAAGCTAAAAATGAACATTAAACAGAAATGAGAAAATAATCAGATGAAGTGAGAATGAGGTGAGACAATGAGCTGCCCAACATGGCTAAATCTGGAGACATGAATGAATGAATAAATAAATACATAAATAAGGACTTCAGAGTGAAGAGAGATGTTCTTCAATCCATCCTGCAGGATTGGATCAAGACAACAAAGATCACTTCTGCTGGGTTTTTTCCATCCCAGCCAGCACAGCAGTGCTGCCCCTGCCCTTGCTGTGGGGAGTGTGATGGGGGGACATCAGGGCTCCCACACTTTTTATCCCACTTCCCACTGATACAGGCAACTACGTCTGAAGGGGAAGGGGGACAGCTGGGGACAGTAGCAACTTAAACTTGCACCAACATTCAAAAGCAGCTTTCTGTCAATATTCCATTTTCTAAGAGAGAAACTGAAGCAAAAAAAGATGCCTTTCTTCGCTTTGGGAGACTCATGTCTCTTCTATCCCATCAATAACATTTCTGAATTAGATTGCCAGACCTCCTTATCATCTTAGGTCATAATCATCATTATGATCATTGTATCAAAATCATCTCTCATCCTTACAACCTTTTTATCCTACCTTTCTTTTCATCTCACACTCACAATTCCAAATTTTCTGCAGATGAACAATCTTCTTATTCAGCTGATACAATGCTCTGGCATTTTTTTGAGAAACTGTGTTTATCAAAATCACCATAGGAAAAAAATTTGTCTTTCTAAAACCACACCTCAAAATTTAATCAAGGGTAAAATATTCTGTTCCCAGGTGCAATCTCATTAGACAAAGAGCTCTGTTCATTGAAAGCCAGGTAATTAAGGGGAAAAAAACCACACATCTGAAGAATAATATTAGCTGTAGAAACAGCTGGATACATGCAGCTGCTGATGTGCAGCTGCACAACATGTTAGGCCGTGATGTTCTACACACCTGTAACATTTTTTACTTAAACTGGGAGTGAAGAATCAGAACATAAAAAACCCCAAACTCCAATATAATTGTTTCTCAGTAAGCCATGAGAGGGCTGCCTGCACCACTTGTCCATAAAGGCAAAAGATAAGGAGGCTTCTGAAATCTGTGTGAAACAGTTGAGCTCACACACCAAATCCATATTTCTACTATCAAGGCTATCCCAGAAGACAACATTATAATAAATCCAAGACTGTAGGCCACAGTTCTCTTTTTCAGCCATTTTAGAGAAGAGAAAGGATTTAGTTTGCAGTCAAACTTACAAATATTAGACGCTGTCTAGCACTGTGCGTCCTCAAAATATTTTTCACTCTTTTATGGATCTCATCTCCATTTGCTGGTGAAGGCCAACCAGTGCTAAATCTGCAAGAGGAAGAGAAAAAACAAAGTGAAGAAATATTTTCTGGTTGAAAAACTCATTGATTCATATTTTTTTTTTTCCTTTTAATTATGAAGCATGCGTTACTTCCTTCTATTTGGAGCGCACACAGTGTTTCGATTTGATTCTTATTCTCCTCTGGGATGCAAGTAAAGAAACATTTCAAAGCAGTGCATAAACAGTATGCAGCCACAACACCAACAGAAGATGAAAAACATAGAACATGTTGATGATTTTGTAACTTGAGTAGTATTTCTGTAACGTTTGTGTGGTCCCTACAGAATAAAACAGCTATACTATTCCCAATGATCAGGTTTCATTTGCCTCTCTTTAAAGGAAGTATTGCACACATGAAGCTCTTTCAACTGGCATAAATCAAAAGGAAAGTAACCCCAATGCATGCAAATTGGAAAACACAAGGAATCAAAAACTTGCAATTGCAGTCTTCATTTCACAAGAAGAACTGCATTTTAAGTTTGTTTGGGTTTTTTTTATTACTATTAAAAACTAGGTAGCTTGATTTAAAACAAATAGCTACTTTTGGATTTTACCTTGTTATGTTTTGGATTATCTTTTTCCACTTTACTAAAAAAAGCCCTCATCCTTCTCAGCAAGTTCAGAAGCTGGCAGAAATTTTGTATTAATAGGTGCTCTCAGTCTCTTAAGGGAGGCAACTAAGACTTTAAGAATAGGACTGTTTACATGCCAACTGTGTTGTTACATTAAAAAATGTTATCTTTTTAAAAAAGAGACATCACTAGAAGGAAAAGGGTAATTGGAGGAAAGTTATGAAATGCTTACTTACATAAGCTCATCACATTGGAAAGAAACAGAGCACCAGATGAAGATTGTGCATCTTCATTTCAATGTTGCCTAAGCTCTGGGAGCTTGACTTTGCACCAAGAAAAATCACAGCTCACGATGTGGTATCATGCTAATGTGAGCACAGGTCACTGGGCGAGCTGAGAGCTGGCAAAGCAGGCACTGCAATCTGAGCAGCAGGCAGCAGCAGCACGGAGCTGCCATTCCCTGCCCGGATCAGGAGCACCAGGAACACCAACAGGCTTTGGTGGCTTCCCAAATTTGATGCAGTGGAGAAACAGCATGACTCTGAACCCTGAGATTCCACAGTTTGCGCTCTCCTCTCTCCAAGCTATCACATTCCCTGCATTATCCAGTCTATCACTCTCAAATCCCCAGTCTCATCGTGCCTGGCTCAGTTCACCTTCACCAAACCTCCAGAAATTTCAATACAGCTAAAGAACTGCCCAGCTCATTTCAAAAAGAACAAACCAAGTACAGAGAGAAAGCTTCAGTACAAAACAAGCAGCCTGCCAATGTAAAAATTAATGGAAGCAGGATCCTGAAAATGGGAAGTGCCTGATTATCTTGAAGGTTGCAGGCAGGGCACAGAGTTCTTTGCAATCTTTTGTGTCATTCCTTTTATTACCAGAGACAGAGGCTGAAATATAACTAGAAAGTGACCAGTTTTCTGCTTTTGAGTTATCTTCTTCCGTTTTCTTTTATGTAAAGAACTTATTTGGACTCGTTTGTATGTCCAAAATATCTCTCTTTGTTCTAAACAGCACCAGTATTTTCAGCTTATTTATGAGTTTCTTTAAATCAATTCATCTACTTGAGAATGTTGCTAGTTTTCTTCAGGAAAGGGTGCCAAGAAATGACACAATATTGGAAGTATATAACATATAATCTATATGGGGATGTATTTCCACATTTCTAATGATTTTATCATTGTTTATCCTTGGATCACTATGAGCAGGAATTTTCAGCAAGTTGACTACAGCATTCATATTACTATCCTGAGAATTTTACAATAAATTCCAAACCCAAGAGCATGTATGGCAAATCCATACTGTACAATTCTTTTGCATACTAGAATCTAGCAATCTGTTGCACTAGAAGATTTCACATAATTTCTTCTAAAAGAAAGTAAAATGGTTTGAGAATTCTGTTAGGGGAGAAAAGCATTGTATTTAAAGAAACAGGAGTCTGAGTCCCTTAAGCAGAAAGGAATGTTCATTTCCCTAATGCAGTCAAACCCCATTTGATGTACTGCATTACAATTCATGTGCTCTGCCACCTGTGCTTTGCAAAAAAAACCCCAACACTTTCTTTTTTTAAAAGAAGACAGGTAAGGGAAAGGGTCTGCAGTGATACTATCACCTTATGGCTTCCCATTAGAATTTACAACATTTGCTGATATTAAAGGACCTCTGAAATGCACGTTTAAAAATCTGCATCCTAGATGCAGTGAGAGTGAGTCATTTCCCATCTGACAAATAAAAGATAGAGCCATGAAGTCATGGCATTTTCCCTTATTTATACAGCAGCTGCTGTTCTTCCAACACTCAGGTTGCTTGCTCTGAGAAGCTGGAATAGATTGCCTTTGGGAAATAAATTTTATGAAATTCGTATGTAAGATTTCAGGTCATTGTTATTAATCGTAAATTTACAAGTATCCTTGGAGATAAATGTATTTACTTTTGGGGGAAAAAAAAAGAAAACGCAGCTTGCTATTGTATTCAGTTAGAAAATACATGGCTATGTCTGCAAGAAGATTTAAGTACTTAATTCAAGAACTATTAAATTCTTTCTCCAGGTGATTTTATGGATCAATCCACTAGTGTGCGCTGTGGTATAACAAATGGTGGCCCCTCACACAGAGCCCCAAACTTCATTTACTTAAAAAAAAAAAAAAATCAAAACTTTAAATGTGATTAAAAATGGTATCAGCTTCTTTTTAATTAGCTTTTCTAGTATTTTTATTGTCTAATTTTAACACCAACTATAGGGTCTAATCCACATTTAAAGAATAATGTTAATATTTACCAACTGAAATGCAAACTAAAATATGCCTGAAATAGAACAACTATAATCTAAAGTGAAACCTTTTTATTATATTCTAACTCTCCTACTGGAAATACTTTATAAAACAGGTTTTATTGCACAGTTTCTTAGAGTATAAATAAAAGGATTCCATTTGCCCGAAATCACCAATAACAACTCTTTAAAATGACCAGCTACTTATATATGTGATTAAGGTGTTGCTATCATATTGCAGTGTTCAAAGGAAAGTCATTTCATTTCAATGACTGTTTGTCCTGATAAACAAAATAAACTTACTACAGCTGTATTCTTTGTCATACTCTCAATTTTCCCTGGCACTTGCAAACATTCTGCAGTTACATCAGTTTAAATTGTTTATTGATTCCAATAGATTGTATAAACACTTTGGAAATATAGCTCAGTGACCTAGAAAAAGCCAGATCCATCAGAGAACTTTTCAAGATTAATTTCAAAGATGTTGTGTTGAGGCCGATCAAGGAAACAGAACCATTTTCCCTTGTAATGTGACTAAAAAGGCATTTATTTTCTTTTATGAGATAAGGATTTTTTTAAGGTCATACAGACAACATCTACCTTGATGATAAAAAAAAAAAGAAGCCAAACAGACAGTGTAGATTTTGTGCTAAAGATTATTTTCATGTACAATTTTATCCATTAGGATGAAATACTCCATTAGAAATGCAAACAGGATACATCCACCCATGTACTCTACTCAAACAGCAGCTTGCAAACTTGAGAGCTGTAATAAATAGGAATTTTTAAATGTCAGACAATCCAATCATCCACTTGCACGTAGCAAAAACATTAATATCACATTTCAGCAGGAGATGTTAATACATTTCACATCAGCAGAATTAATGCCAGAGCCTTATGCAGAATATTTGCAGTGACCCCTTCCCCCACCACGGCACCTCCCTGCCTCGGGAACAATCCCGTGCATTTGGCCTCCACGAGAATTCATCAGCTTCAAAGACACAGTCCTCACGCTGAGCGAAACCACAGACAAGGACAAACTATCAGAGACCAGAAATCAATGAAGTTCTGTAGTACCACATTCACAACTGCAGAGAACGCTGCTCTAACTGGGGGGAAGAGGGAGCAAGAACACTTAAAGCTGAGGATAAACTGAGAAAAACACAAGCTGGAAGTGGAACAGGAGAGAGTCTCAACAAAACCAAAAATATTTAACTCTGAAATAGAAAACCCACCTCAACACACCTTTTATCTATTTTATTCAGCATTCATAGTAGGGAAGGTAATTTCTTTACTGTCATTTTGGAGGACATGAGGTGGTAATTCAGCAGGATGGACCTGGTTTGCAGTGCAGACTGGTCCGTAGGGAGGCATGATAGAAAAGCTGGGCTACGCTTCAGGGTTTTCCTGGTCTATTTAGTCAGGGACACAATTTTGGTTTGCTTTTTCTCAAAGTGACCAGTGGCTATGATGCAGCTCTGAAGTGTTTTAGAGGCTCTGTTTGCACATAGAAGCCTGGATTGTAATGAAGTTATACCAACACAAACCCCCTACATCCTCACAGTGCTGGAAGTGGAGGAGGGTGGCTGCTTTCACAGCAGCAGGATATTACTACAAAGCAGGAACAACCACACACAGACAAGGCCTTAAGTCAGAGCACAGGAGCCTAAATATTTGGAAGCAGAAGCTGACAGCTTAGCTGTGTACCAATTTGCCCTCCCTCTTCAGCAGGACATGAAAAAAAAAAGGCAAAACTTCTCATGCTTTCCATGTAGCTTCTCTTACTTTCAAAAGCCCTGTTTATAGTTGGGCCTTGAAGCATTTGTGGCACATTCACTGCTAAGTTCTTAAATTAGTAAATGCTTTTTTCCTCCTCCTTTTCATATTCAGCCCTTAAAACTGTGGCAATATACATCATGTAAAAAGTGAAACTTAATGGCAGACAGCTTCCGAAATTTCAGTGAAAGTCAATACTCCAGCTGAGCAGTTGCTCCCAAAAGGTTGAAGTCATTGTGGTACTAAATCATTAGTGTGTCACAAATTGGCTGCACCTCCTTATGCTCTTTGCAAGATTTTCCATTACCTTCTATCTTCTCTGAATTTATTAATTTATACACAAAATGGCTCTGACAGCAATCAATTTCAAATTTACTTACTGCTGCAGCAAAATCAACCAGTGAAGATGACAAATAGTAGAGATGTTGGTCAAAAATACGAAACCAGGCTTAGGTATTTGCTCACTTTTGCAGAATGTAGTATGAAATAACTGATTTTCAAGTGCTGATGCCAGAAGTTAATATTTAAAGGATGCAAAAGAAGTAAACTTTCCCAAGAGGTGAGATTGGTAAACCCAAAATCTTCCTACCAAAGTAAATTCCAAAAATCAGAAATAATGACTTTTAAATGGCTAGGCACAGACAGGAAACCAAGGTGCAGCCTCTCCTGAGAGCAAGTTTCTTCCTAAGAAGTCTGCAATATTTTTCAGTGTTTTACTTTGTAGTAGAAGTTCTCAAAACTTAAAACATACCCTCCCACAGAAGCAAACCCTGTCTCAGGATCCATGCCAGTCTCAAAAATAAATCAGGTGAACCACCTGTTTCTGCTTTTTGCTGCGCAGCAAAAATAACCCCCAAGATCCTGGGATGATCGTTTTCAAGACCATTGAAGCCAAAAATTCTGGTAACTGGTGTTTTCAAGGACTTCACATAGGATCTAGTACTTCATTTGTATCTATTAGTATCTGTCATTGTATCTATCATTACCAATATCTAACTTCATGCTGTTTTATGCCTAGCACTAGGAAAATGAGAATTTAAAGAGATGGTGGGAAAATAGAGGAGTATTACAGAAGGGCATCTGACCCAGACACTTAACCTCTGTCTCACTTCAAAGAAAACTTAGGTTTTTGTTAAATTTTCTATCAGGTAAGACCACATAGCAGCAGCATAACCAGGAGAACATGAAAAAAGCTATCGAACTGCACTTCAATCTGGAAACAAAAGCAGAAGTATGCTATTTCCAGAGTGGGAAAAAGACTCCTTTGATCCCAAATGCACGAGAAGTAGCTTTGCCTCTCACATAACAGAAATAGTCAAATACTCCCATGACTGTTGTAGTCTCTTGAGGAAAGGATTTTTCTTGTGCCAGCACACAGCTCTGTTCAAAGGACTTTTTGACCTTATGGAATCCATCTCACTATTTCTCCTTTTCGTTCTGACAGGTATTTTGCTGCAGGTTTCAGTGCTGCAAGGAAGGCTTAGCTTGTAAGTCCCCAAGAAAAACCCCATCTTCTAGGAGTGCCTGAGGATGTCTGTGCACCATGAAAGCAAGGACTGGACTCAATTTTGCTTTCCTGAAGCAGCACTGAAAGGACAAGAGTATGAATGCTCTTTCCCAAGGCACCCAGGATGCTCCTCTCTGCACCAAAGGCCACTGACCTCTGCAGAACCAACCAAAGAACTGCCTGGGCACTCTGTGGGGCACACACTACAGGCAGGAGCTCGAGGGTCTGCAAGTGCCATTGGGCTGCAATCAAACCTCACAGAATCAGGGAATAAATAAATAAATCTCTGGAAGGGACCTCTGGAGGGTTGTGTGGCCACATCACTGCTGAGTGTCAACTTCCAACGTCAGCAAATGCTTTCCTTAGACAATGTACATAATGAAAAATGTAAAAAAGAAAGTATGAAAAATCAATATTCAAAACTTGGTTGTCTTGTTCAATAGTAAATCTATTTACAGTTCTGCTTCTGACTGAAATCCCAGAGGAAAGAGGAAGAGGATTGATTTGTGGTGTCTCTCGCAGGTTCAGAGAAAGGGACTGGAAACTGCCAGGGAGGATACAAAAGGACTCAGAGGACCTTGCACAAGACCCCAATTTCTGTCTCACTGAAAAGTATTGCAGTGGTTTAACAACCACACAGCAGGGCTCTGAGGTACTCCCAAGAAGGCAGACAGTCACTTCGCACTACTTTTTCAAAAAGAAAGGGAAAAGAGGGAACTAAAGGTCAAGGTGGGGAGTCAAGTTTCATATTGACTGTGAGTTGACTAGCATTAAAAACACTAGCTTGGATATGCTAAGCCATTTGTCTTTGTAATTCAAAATAAAATTGAGGAAATAAACACCAAACACTGCGAGATAAGACTCCATATTCTTGCAATTACACTAACACTGCTTTATTTTCAGTGCACTGATTCCCTCTGTATTTCTATGATCTGAACAGCAGCGTTTGCATGCATTTCCAAACATTGACCTCTAAACCATGTTTGTCATTCCAAGTATAACTCTCAGTACACAATCAGCCAAAACCATTGTTATCTCAGCAGCATGAAACAGAGATCAATTTTTTAGACTATGCCCTTTATTTCTCATTTTGATTTTTTTTTTCCTGATGACAGAAGTAAATGATTACGTATTTTACATAAAGAGATGTTACTGCTCTGAAGAGATGAGAACATTTGCTTTAATAAGAAGAAAAAACATAATTTCACAAGATCAGAAATCTCTTCTGGAGAGAGGCTCATAAAGAGAAAAAGCAAGAACATTCAGACAAGTCCAAGATTAACTGGCAGACAACTAAATTACTATGCATGTAACAGCAGCTCACCACATACAAGACTTTCCTGCTATCAACAGAAGGCACCCCATCAGTTCTAAATAAAATGTGTATACAATTTAGCCCCAACCCCTCCAAAAGGAGTCCTGCTGAAAAAAGGATAAAAAAGCTACCATGACAATATCTCCTCCCCAGACATCCGGTAACTAATGCACAGACATTGTCAGAGAAGAGTGGGGAGGCAGACAAGATGACACAGAAACCTCCTTCAACCCCAGATACATTCTAATCTCTGTATAACACTTCTCAAGATACACTATTACACAGAACAACTAACAAACAAGTTTTCAAGCAGAGGAAGATGTTAAAACACCAACTTGATCTTTGTGAGTATTAAAAATTCAGTCCCCACCTGCCATCTGTCATTTTTCTTTTGAAAGAAAAAACTGAGACAGTTTTTCTATTTTGGAAACAAGCATTAGGCTGTGTGTAGGCTGTAAAATGCAACCTGCAAGCATTGACTAATTGGTACCAATGGTAACAGAGTGTGAACTGGTCACCAAAGCACATCTTCAGCATTTAGGACAGGTCATCAGCTTAATCTTTAGTTTCTCTCAGTTATTTTACCTATTTGCTTACTCAGGCCTAGCTTTGCACACAGTTTTTCTGTTCCCAGAAAGCCAACCAGTGACTTGCTACTTGAATGTACAAGAGAAGCACCAAGAACAGATTCTACTCAGCAGGAAGCAGGAAATACTCTCTGTGAAGGACTGGAGGGCTTAAGCATGAAACCATCTGTTGCTCTTTTGACATTTCTTCCATCCCACCCTCATAAGACACTGAAGCTGAGAAGCTGGCCCAAAATATTAACCCAGGGACTGCAATCCACTAAATCAGAGGATATTGGAAACTGTCCCCAACCCAGTCCCACTGGGGTCAGTGGAGATAGTTAAGAAAAATAATGGAAATATAGCAGCCATTAATATACACACAATAGCTGCAGAGGTCCACACTTCAACTCAAAAAACCAAAACCAAAATCTTAGGGTGTCAACCAAGTGAAAAGATTGGAAAACAACACACTGAGTAGATTAAAGCTAGCCCAAGCATATTATGCACACCAGTCACACATCTGAGTACAGCACAGCACAAGTACATGCCTGTGAGAAGTCAGACGGAAAAAAGGTTTCCAAGTACCTACTGCAAAGTTTACTTGCCATTTTTACATATCTGTATTTACATTCCTTAGGTTCCAATCACCTCTGAAACAGTGGTGATTCATTTAAGTGATGGTTTATTAATTCTGTGTTCCAGATGACCATTGGCAGCCCAAAATGTGGTGTGTCACCATGTCAGAGACTTTCACTGCCATGTTACTAGGATTGTAATCATCAAGCAGAGAGGTGCTGGCAAATGCAGCAAAAGGGAAAGTCCAACAACAACACAGCTGTTGCAGGAAGATTTTTCAGTCTCTTCAGCCCTCACAGCTCCAAACATGCAAACTACAGCAGGTGCTGTTATCATCAGCCCATGTTCCTAATTGCAGAATGTCATGAACAAAACCAGGGCTTTACCTTTCCCTCAGAGAAGATCGACTCAGCACAGAACTCGGGGAAGGCTCCTGAACTGCTGGAGCTGCTGAACGCTCCAAAGAAGGAGCAGAACGGGACTCTCTGTTGAGGGGAGCTGGGCTCACATCCTCCCTGCAGACAGCAGAACTGGCCAAGCCTTTTCCACTGGTAGATTTTGCCTGAAAAATACCCCACCGAACTAAAATTTATTACGAACATCAAGACGTACAATTTTCACGTTTTTATTTCTCAGCCCGAAAGGTTAAAGATTGGATATTCATTCAGGAATGTCTGTCTGCTGGGGGAAGAGCAAGGACCCTCATTTCATACAAAAATCTATGGTCTAAAGTAAATCAACAAGTGTCAGGGGAATCTGGTGGTAGCTAACACACCATCTTATGTGAAACTCTACTACAACAGCCTTTTTATCAACTTTTCTGAGTGCACAACTTAAAGGCTTACCCTTCCCAGGAATCTCACAGATTCAGAATAATGCCTGAGAGTCTAAACAACCCATGGAACAATCCAGAGGCAGCACAATATATTAGACTCACATGGTACACAGAACTACAGTCCTTGATAATAAAAGTTTAGAGTCCTAACATATATATCAAGGTTTATCCTCATAATTCCCTTTCTTTCCTCCCCCCCATTGCCATCAGTTTTCCCAGCCATTAGCAAATCTAGGAGGGCACACATAACTAAATGCCTAAGCCCACAATTTTTACAGTACCTCAGGAACACAGGCCAAAAAAAACTAAATGAGGACCTAAAGAATAAAACCTCCCAAACCCAAAACAAGCCTGACATTAATCTTGATTCTTTTAATACAGAAAGAAGCTAAAATCTGAAAAAGGAAGGATGTGAAATAACACAACAGTGGCTTCCCAGTTGTACCAGTGCCACTTTTGCACACAGCTCCAGAATGAAGAATGCTCTCAAAATAACTGGCAAGACAAATGCAAATGGCCTTTTAAAGGCTCCTCTATGGCCTTGCTGCAAGCCTTAATGCCTAAGGAAAAGCAAATTCTGTATCTGTAGGCATAAGCATCTTTAAAGAGTGCTGTCTCCTTCTACTGTTTGTAAATAATCTGTCAGCAGGCCTTAACTGGGCTAGATCAGATTTAAAATGTCCTTTTTTCTTGCTTTTGATACTACAGTAGACAAAGTTTCGAAAATACCTATGCAAGACAATCCAAGAATCTTGGAGTTTCCCCAAAAAAAAACTGTGTAAGCAAAAACACTTCAAAGTACTCACTTCAGTTTTCTTGGATCTGTAGCTGTCGAGAGGAGAAAGATCTGGAGAAGGAAAAAAGGTCCATGACAGAAGAAATCAAAAAGACATTTGCATTTCCTAAATTCTATTAAATCTTTTACAAAGCATCCTCTCTGTCCCCACAAACAAAATTTGTTATTTTGTCTCCTCAGTATATTTCAAGTAATCACCTTCTTTAGCTGAAAACCATAACTTCCCATTGAATGGAATACAACGTTTGCAATAATGAATCAGTGTAGGCACCATCTTCTGCACAGACAGAAGTGGCACTCTTTGTTACACTGCTGGTTGCTTAAATCAGTATCAAAACAAGCTCTACCATCCCCAAAACTTTTGAGCACCTCTCCCTCCTCCTATCACCTCTGCATTCTTTCCTTCACCACTGACTCACAGACATGAATACAAAGCCCAGGGAAACACATGGAGAAACCCCCAGGCCCACACTGGGTTAGGATTTTTCACCAGGGTCAATATGCACCTCATCCCCCAGAGACTGACATTAAATCTACTTTCTTGATTTGTTCTACCAGTTTGTACTGAACAACCCTCATACTGTGACCCAGGAAAAGCAAAAAGGGACTAAACTGTACTGTCTGCATTAAGATTTCTAATCCTAGGGATCTGTTCTTTTCAGAAGTTACAGTTAAGCCTCAAGACACAGGCAGGCGACCAAAGAATCCTCTGGATATTAATAATGAGGTAGATTTTGGTCTCTTAAGTACTGGCCAGAAACCACCAGCTCATTTTGTAAGTGTGCAATGGTATCAGATGATCTGGTCTGTTCCATTATCCAGCTATCACAGACTGGCAAATCTGCTCCCAAAGGGGATGTGAAACCTTTAAAATCCAGCACCCAGTGCAATGACAAAGAACAAATGTAAAATAACACGTTCATAATGATTTGCTGTACAACAAATTATAATTAGTGAGGAAATGAAATAAAAATGAGGCAGAGCACACATAAACAAATACTGATGAGACTCATTAAAAACATCATATCGTAAGACGTGCAATAAAATTAAGTTTTAGGGTGCTTTCTTAAATTTCTGGTCCCACACTTTTTATTAAACTCTCACTTACTGATACCAAAGGATGCTGAAGCAGATATTGGAGCACATCCTGAATGCTCATTAATAATGGTAAGTCACTGATCCACTACTCACAAATACTGCTGAAATAAACATTATTCATTTTTGAAGGAACAGAGCCCCTGAACTTCAAAATAATCAATACTCCAAGCCTGATCAACACAGCCACAGACCATGGTGCAGATTTTCTCCACCACCCAAGTGAACTAAAAATGTGGAGTCAAACAGAGCACTCGTGTGAGCTTTGGAATTCTCTCCTCCTATTTTCATACCATGTAGAACTATGTTCCAAGCTTCATGAGGTAAAGAACTATTCAAGGGCACCCTTTGAAACAGTAATTTATTCAGCATTCTTCCTTTTCCTAGGAAGAACTAACAGCTTTTTCTCCATCCCAGACTGACATTTTCATAATAAATAAAAAACCAAAATAATAATAAAAAGCCCCAAATAAAACTACTTCCTGCAGAAATCAAAGGCATTAATGAGATATATAGTAGAAAATACTGACCATGGGATGCCTTGGGCCAGGGCTCTGCTGCACTTTCTCGTGGGGAGCACCAGGAATGAAGTTTAGCACCAGGACTTGGTTGTCCAACCTGAAGCAAAAATACTGTTAAAATGCTCAGTATCAGATGTATCAATTGCTGGTTTTTCTGATTTTGTTTGTAAGATCACAACTAGTACTTTATGAAATATTTTACTTTATTTAAATACTGTTTTAGACTATTTTCATAGCACTTGGCTCATGTGCATTATTAGCATTACTTATGTATTATTGTTTATTATGTGCATAAACAGAAAGGCTGCTAGAAAGGTCTAGAAAACTCCTATTGTTCAAGGAAAGGGAAAATACAGATGGTTTCTCCTTCATCTGTAATGTCTGCAGTCCTTTTAAACAATTGCCAGTATGTCATATTTATTCTAAACAGCTCAGATCTCACCAAGAGAGATCTCGATCTCTTCCTAATTAACAAGTTACATTTAGTACAATCCAATTTTAATCTTCATGTAACACAAAATCTCCAGGCCAAAAGAGTTCTCAGCAGTAAAGATGCCCTAAAAGGAGAATTCTCAATCTAGAAAGGCCATGACAGTCAGGATATGCTGAATTAAGAGACAAGCTTTGTCTTTTTCTGTTTTACAAACATAACCAAGCATTGAAAATCAATAATCAGTGTTAATGATACTATAATTAAACTGTGAACTTCACCTATAGATCAAAAACCAGAAGAATTGAATAAAAGAAGTTAAAAGAAAAATATTTGAGAGAAATCGTAGATTGATGAATGATTAATGACTTATTCAGGCCATTTTGAATTTCTAAAAGGCAGTTACATGTAGAATAAAACTTGGGAAAGAATTCTGAACTTTGAATTCTAAGTTTTAATGTTATTAACTAATTATACTGGTACTAGGTAAAAAGATAAGGTAGTATCAAACTATTTAATCACTAGATTATCTAACTGGCTGTATATGTGCCCAGAACTGTAGCGAAATCATAATGTCACAGTACAGAATATGAACAATCCCATTTCTGCCCCTACGAATTCAAAATGATTTTCTAAAAACAGAGAATTGTTCCAATAAGAAGAAAAACTAAGGGGGAAAAACGAGTATATGATCCTCCAGGTGGCTGGGAAGTGTAGCCCTTTCATTTTAAGAGTTACACACAATTTCTTTAAATAAGTACCTAATTTCAGGACAATTTTTCATGTATGGCAAAATGTCCTTATGTTATGAACTCTTAAGTCAACGTGTTTGATACGTAGCTCTGAGCAAAGGAAGTGCTCAAAGATCACAGGATGCCAACATAAAAAAAAAAAGTTGAAAGAGAGGAAGTGTAAGTGTTCATAATGTGACTAGACACTCTTTCTTTAAAGTCTTATTCAGGATTTTTAATACTAATATCAATTACTTCCAAGCTGAATTTATACACCTATTATCCTGTCTAGTGTGCTGGAAGAAAAGAAATGGGGCCTCAGAGAATTTAACCAAGATATTCATGAAAGAATTTGATCTTTGTCTGTTACTAAAGAGGATAAAAGAAATTTTATTTTAGTTAATTTTACATTTAAATCACTCTGTGACAGACTGCTAAGGAGAGGAAAAATTATTCACCTAAACTAAGAGCTGAATGAATTTTTGGAGCGCTATTTAGTGAAAGAACAACATTTGAACTGAGCTTAAGCTGGAAGCACCGTGGAGGGAACACAGACCCGTCTGATGACGAAGGGAGGTTTGTCAGTGTCTCTCCTGAAGTGGTGAGGCCCCAGGTTGAGGTGTGCCAGTCTCTGCTGGGCCTCCTCCGAGAGCTCGCACATGCGGCGCTTGGTGTACGGGGACGGGGAGCGCGACTTGGAGGCGATGGTGGGCTGCTCGTAGCTCCTCCCTGCCCAGCCCTGCCGGCCCTTGGCAGCTGCAGGAGGGGCTTTCTTTGGGACCTTGGAGGGAGTTTTCCCATCGAGGCTTGAATGGTGCACCAAGTTCATGTCAGCCTGGAAGTGGAGAAATGATCTGATGTGACAGCGTGTGGGATAAAGGTCGCTGAACATAATGCAAACAAGGGACTAATGATTTTACCACAAAGAGATGCCATGGCAGCTGAAGTTCCCCTCACAAAACTATAAACAATCAGCAATTAAACCCACCCCCCACCCCGTTTACCATTTTCTCTGAAACCAAAAGAAGGTTAAACACCTAGTACTACATGTTAGACGTTAAGTGTCAGATACTTACATACTCACACTCTTAGTGGAGATTGTAAAAATTAAATTGAATTTTGTCACAAGTTCCTTCCATACAAAGTTTACCTGAATTAGCCACAGACAGATTTGAAGCATATTTCCATCTGTTTAAGCTTTTATTTTAAAATTCTTAGCCTTTAAAATAAAAGACATAAATTAAAATAGGAGCCTATTTAATAGTTTAAATTGTATGCATTTAGGGTTGCCTAATGCTCCAAAAGAAGCGCAACTACATGCTCTAAAATTTATATTTTCTTGGATTATGGTAAATTTACTGGTCCTTTAAAGTGTAAAGTTTAGTTAAGAAAAATAGTAGTCTTCCTGTTAGAAATTCTTTTTTCAAGCTGGAGCTAGTTAGCCCTACATCTGAATGTTACAGGTACTGCTTTGGTTCAGAGGAACCCAGAAATAAAACATCCAGCCTTTCTTCAAGCCTTTCCCTCTACACCCACCACCAGTGAGGCTGGGGGCCAGTGTTTGTTTTGTATTGACAGAATCTGAACTGGGCAGCACAGAGACCTCTCCTTCCACTCCTCTCAACTCCCACTGGTGCAGCTGATGGTGAGAAACACCATGGACCTGGCCCACACAAAGCCAGATCTCCCTCTCTAAAACCAATCTCAGCTTCATCAGGAGCAGGCAGTGCTGCTCCTGGCTTACTTACACCGGTTGTGAAACTGGACCTTCACTGCAACACGAGCAAATCTGAGCTGCCATTCATAGACACTTCTAGGAACGGTTTAAATTTTAAATCAAATTGCCCTTATTTAAGTCACCTTCACTGAAGCCACTTTTCTGACAATGACAATTTTCACTGATTTTTAATTCTTTTTCTGTCTCGATACACTTCATTTGCTAAATCTGGAAGAAACTTCTCATTGAAGTCATTAGCAGTGCCACCAACAGGTCAAGGTCACCTAAGTGTCTTTGCACACAAGCATTCCTGACTACCATTCCCTTTCAGTGATGCTGCACCATTTTTCAATAGCACAGCAACAAAGGGAGGATGTAAGAGTAACTTTACATGACAGCTTGTGCCAGAAATCCAAACCAAAATTCCAATCTGTGAGACCAGAGAAGAGTGCTATTTCACCTTTAACTTCACTTGCTGCAAAAGCAGCATTTCCAGATTAATATAGGTCAACAAAAATTTGCCTTTCCATTACTGTCAGTGATACAGTTATGGAAAAAAATTAAATGAATTGGTTTGGTTTAATAATGTACCTT
Organism: Hylia prasina; assembly: GCA_013397195.1. Taxonomy (NCBI): domain Eukaryota; kingdom Metazoa; phylum Chordata; class Aves; order Passeriformes; family Sylviidae; genus Hylia; species Hylia prasina. Next base: position 715,578 of record VYXD01016284.1, read on the forward strand.
CTCTAACTACACCTAGTTTTCACCATCCTTAATTTTAAGTGTCAGTAACAAATGGTGAGAAGGCTTCATCCATCCCATGTACAAATACACCAGGGACTGACACTTCAGCTGATCACAGAACACAGCAGCTGATAATTGTTTCAGATTCAAGGAACTCTCAGCATCTACTGTCATGCACCAAACCCACTCTTTACTCATACTTGATTAAAAATTTAATCAAATTGTCAAGCACCCATGATACCTGCTTTAACCACAACAAAAGAACGAGGAAAGTTTGAAGTGAGCAGCACATGCAAAAATTGGAAGCAAGGCTATCAGCATTAAATCTAGAAATTAAATTGCAAACAATTAAATTGTGCTAACCTGTATGTGACTCCTTCCTAAGCTGAACAGACTGTCTGAAATAAGGGAGGTTGTAGAAAATCTCAATTTTGGTGCAATTCCCTAGAAGAGAGACAATAATTGAACATCAAGCTCCAACTCAAGATAAAGGGTATCAAAGAGGTAAATGTCACCTAATGTAACAAACCATTCCTAATTTTCAGCCATTTCCTTTGTTAATTTCAGTCTTTAATAAAGATAATTAGAGAAGACAGAACAGCAATGGTAAATGTCAAGATGCTAACATTTGCATTTCTGACAATTCAATTACAGATGATTACACTGCTTTTGTACAACAATTAAGGCCTGACTTTTATTTTAATAATTTTTTTTGTCAAAAGCACTTTTAAAGATTTTTCATGCCATGGTATATGGCATCAATAAAAATTTCAGTCATGCTCTACAAGTTTCAATAATGCTAACTTTGTAAACTTGTTTGAGAACAGTCTCTGTTGTGCCATCTCTTTTGTAAAAACATTTTGTTTAATCAGTCAATCACACTGCAAATAACTATTGCTTTGTAGCAGTATGACAAAGAACACCCTTCATTCTGTAATCTTTGGAGCAGTCTGATTTCTGTGGATGCCTCCTTGTTCCACAGCCACATTCCACCCCCTCACAATCCCCTGCTGCCCATGGGGCAGCCCTAGTTTGTCCCACTTGGAACCAGTGGGGTCCAGCTGGGCCTCCTGGTCAAGCACAGCACACACAGAGTAATGGGCAGCAGGTTCCTCCATTTCTACACCATTGGCAGCTTCTGCGCCACTCAGCTTTTACTGCAGCCATGGCTGGGAGCAGAGCACCTCAGAAAACTATTGCCTTTCTATTCACTGAGCATCGGCCAACGCATTCAAAATTTACTGGGTGTAAAGGACAGGGATTACAACACACAAGCACTATTTCCCAAACAGCAGCATTAAAAAAGGCATAAAAGAGCTAAATGCCACATATGCTATAAACAAGTGGCAATCATCTATGTGCATCCTACACTGCTCTGCAGAATCCAAGAGACTCAAGTGCTCCCAGAAATTTCTTTCAACATGGACAGAATTTGCTGCCTGAGGCATCTCAGTGCACAGGCGTTTGTGCACATGAACACACAAAATCACTGAGACATGAAAAGGAACTGGGTCTATTTGTTACTCTGTCCCAAATCCAGAAGAATTAGCAGGAACTTCATGAGTGAAGTCTATTGATGAACCAAACTATTTTCTACCACCTGCCTAAACACTGATTTCCCATTAGGGAACATGATCTGGCCCGAGGATAGATTATGGAAATCAAATGACAAAAATGCCAAGAAAGCTCAGTCACAGCAATTAACAGAGTCCAGGATTCAATCAAGTCATGGCATATAAAAGAGGTTTTAAGCCTGATCATCTTTAATCAACTCGTTTTCATTACTAATGAATTGTCAAGTGCTATCAACAATTTAAAAAAGGACACCAAGATTAGTAAGTCTACAATAAAATGCAACAATAGAGCACCTACTGCTCTTACAGACACTGGAAATGATTACAAAGTTGTTAAGTGTTCATACCTAAAAAGTGACACAAACTGTGGTTTCTTCAGAGAAATAGTCTGTGGAGAGGGACTTTGGGATGGAATTTGAATGCACAGGCATGGATATGTCAAAAGCAACTCACAGGCCAAAGCCATCAGAGGATTTGCTCTGTTTTCTGCAGTTCCCAAATCAGGGATTTGTGTGGAATATTCAGCATAGAATTATGTAAAGACCATCATATAGCCCCAAACACATTTGTAAATGAAAATCCAGCTGGAAAGTTTTTGGGATCTCTTCTGCTTCTGGCTTAGTGGTGTCTGCATCCCTGAGCAGTTCTGTATCAATCATTAAACAGAAGGGACATAATATCAATTTGATCACAGAAAAGTATAAAGGTGGTTCATATTTAGAAGAACACAAGTCTAATATGTGCTTTTGACTCACAAGTGCAACTCCAGCTTAAAAAAAAGTATAGCTTAAAATACAACAGAAGGCCTAATACTGATCTGTTAATGGAAGATAGCATAACTGAAAAGAAACTGTTTTAAGTAATGAAGGTGGGGAATGGAGATAAGAACATTTGTAAGAAATCACTACCACAGTCCAGGCATAAACATATTCTGAAAGGCAAAGGTTGCAGAGAAATACAGAAGAGCCAGCAAGAGCCTCAGCTGGGCAACACTGGACCAGGAGAGATAACTCGAGGCATGTCTTGTATGCACACTGAGTTTGTAAACCTCGTAAGACATTTAGCCAGGGACATTATCAGCCAAGTGCCAGATTTCTGGAGGAGCTCTGATCCTCTCAACTTGGGATTCCTTCCAACTGGCAGATTAGCAGTGTTAATCAGACACTGCTTGTCACTGCCTATCTGAACTCCACAACCGTAACCTTACTGTTGCTACCTTTATTTTTTTAATAAAAGACAAATTTATTGGGAATCAAAGTGCCACTCAAGCACAGCTGCCATTCAAAAATATTCAACATCTCAGCTGGCTATAAATAACTTCTCATGGCTTCAGTAGCATAGGAATAATTTGAGGGTTCTCACAACCTTGTTTAACACTTCCTAAGCAAACTTAGCATTCACATCCAGCACTTTGTGCTGACAGACTTAGGAAGAGACACTTGCCAGTAAAGCTCAGGGAACACTGGGAGATGGAGGCACTTGAGACTGCATTTCTCCTGGAGGTAGAAATCCTTTCACAGTTATTCCATTTGGCAAGCCAGGAGAGGAACAAGAAGTTCCTTTTGGGAGCCTCCCTCCAATCCCATCAAACACAGCTTCTGCATTATTCCTGAAAAAGGGGTCACTATGCCAAAATCCTCTCTGAAACTTTACTTTCAAGCTATGGAGATGGAACAGAGCAACAAAGGCTTCTGCAGTCCCTGTTCCAGGGCAGAGATGGATTTCGTTTATGCTGCTCCCAAAGACATGGAAGTACGTTTGTGTCTTACAGCATTCAACTTTTTAAAGCCACTATATTGTCACCATTCATCAGCTACACATCCAAATTACTCTGACCACATCTTCTCTCAGCTCACAAATTATGGCACCTTCTCTTTATTAGAAAATACATAATTTTTGTTTTAAAGAACTCAGTTTGACAAAACCCATCAAACTCCTCTAGCAGATCTGCTTCCATGAAGACTCACTATATTCTGTTCATAAAAAAATCTACAAACATGTAGCTAACACCTCCTCATTTGTTCCTACCTGCCTATTCTTTCTCAACACCAGGAAAGTACCTATTCTGTGAGCAGTATGAAAGCAAAACAGTCCCTCCCCACCTCCTGAGCCACACCAAGATGCATGGAATGAGCCGTATCAAAGAGATACCACAGCCAAAAAATAATGGTTGTTTTTGCAAGGACAGTTTAAGCTACTGCAGAATCAGACATTTTGTAGCACAAAATCACAACTTTAATTCAGTCAAATGTAACACAGCATTAGACACCAAATTAGCACTTCTAATTGCAAGGTCTGGGCAGTTTCCAGGTTGCCCTTTCAGGGGAAAGGCTACACCAGCCAGAAGATACCAATGAACTTTAATCAGCATTTCCCTCCTCCCAAGTGCTTTTAGTCCAACCACAACGGACAGGGTAATTGAGTTCTTATCCAAATGTCCTGCCAATTCACCAGTAAAACTCTACAAAAACCTCAAAACCCATCATCGCCATCCTCCTTAAAGTGCCTTCCTGAGATATTCTGCTGACAATTAAGATTCGACAGTGAAACTTCATGAAAGGGCACTGTGAAATGAATTCATTTTCATTTAATACATACTTGAGCCCTTATCTCCAGAAAATTAGCATTAATTCACTGCACTTTTTCTGCCAATTAGCTGTTGCTCCAAAATGCTAGGAGAGGGACCAAGGAGGAGGGTTACATGGCTTCTGTTGAGAACCATGAAGAATATATAACATCTCCTGCATCCCTTCAGCCACCAGGTGCATCACAGATGAAACTGAATGGAGACATGTCATGGTGCCACATTGCAAACGAAGTGGAAACAAACTTTCCCACATTAAGCAATTTCTTGAAGCATTTGGAAAAAAAGATTACACTTTCCCCGAAGTTCAACTGTGGATTTGTACATTCAACACCTTAAAATGGCAAAATCTGTCAGAAGTAATCGCTTTTCATTTGAAGCAGTTCAAGGGGTTTCTTCAGTGAAGCAGACTGTGTCATAAATACAATCCACAGACATTCACTCACTGTGAAAAACGGGGACCTCTTCATTAAAATCTCACGCTCCAAACCACGGCGCCCATGGGTAAGCTTAGGGTCAGGGAACAGGAAATCTCGTGTATTTTCTTCATATGTAGCTAGAACTTTTCCCACTAAAAAGAAAATACATACTTTAATTGGAAAATAGACAAAGCCACACAGGACAGACACCACACACAGAGTCATGCTGAAACCCGGATAAATTTTGCTCTTTACAAATTAACAGCATGGCTCTAAAACTCCTACAGCACAAGGAAATAACCTCATCAAGTTAAAGCAGCAGCAAAAATGTGCAGAATCTACTGTGAAACTATTTTCAATGTTACTGGAAAAAAATTAAAGAAGATTGTGTTAACTGTTCTATAACAGGCACATGAAAGGTTTTCTTCAGGTAACTTTTCAGTACTTTTCTTCTTTCTTGCCCTTCCATGCCACAGAAAAAAAAAAAAGCATTTTTTTTTTAACGGCAGCCAATCCCTTATGAAAAGCTACCATTCCATACTACAGAACAGCAACAGTAGCAGCAAGAAAGAAACACAAGCAACAGCAAAGTAATTATTTCAAGATTTTCTCAATGGCTTACTATTTCTAAAAAAAAAAAAGTTTAACTTTAGAGGTATATTGAATGTATATTGTAAAAAAAATGTAACATGCTATTGCAGCCATCTTTCTAGCTTATGTTGGGCTGTACCACACCTATTTCTGAGCCCTGAAAATAAATTCCTTATGCAAGATCCTTTACCTTCCCACAAAAAAAATCCCCATTCACCACATTTTTTCAAGTAAACAGTCTGGTGAGTCACCTGAGAGAAGCAGTAGTTTCCTTGAAAGTACTAAGGACAAGTGACAGAGAGTGCTTTTAATACCACAGTTTCCAAATGAGTCCTCTTTAAAACTTGACTTTATTTCCAATAAAATGTAGATTTACATTATTCATGGGAACACTTGAATTTCATTAAAATAGATTTTTATAATCACACAAACCAATAACAGAAGTATGACAAATCGCTATTTATTATCTTCACACATCCCAAGAGACCTGTAATACTTATAGTGAGGATAAGAGTTTTCCCAATGGTCACCATTAAAATGGAAGGGAAAAAAAGTGTCACTCTGAGAACAAGATTATGCACTCTGAATTTCACAGACAGCCTCTCTGCAAGTGAATTGTGATGCAGTTAATAATTATGCACTGGATGATTTCAGTTTATTTTCCATTTTTAAAATATTATCACTTTCCTAAGCCTGAGTACGATACATTTAAATATTCACTTATTATTCTCTTTCAAGAATGAGATCCTCTTGATCTATTAACATTTGCTATTCAGAGGACTATTTGTTGAAGGGCTTTCTATGTTGTTTATGTGTTGGAAAAAGTGATTGTGCTGTAATGGGCAATGTCCTCCTGGAAATTCACCTATTAAACCGCATAATTTATGAAAAGACTGATACAATACCTGGAGGAACGAGCTGTATTAATTCAAGTACTGCTGTGTCAACTAGAAGGGAAAAAAGTTTTTTCATGAGTTAAAAAAAACCAACTGAAATGAAAATTCCCATAGTCAATGCCCAAGAAAAACGGATCAGTGATTTATGCTTCACAGGACTGTACATCACTGCACTATTTCCACCATACCAATAATAAGATAAAATGAAGTACAGTTTGCATAAATATCACAGTTGAACTCAATGGTATTAGCAGGGTACAAATGACAACACCAAATCTGACTTAGAAGTTGGTAAATTCTATCTGCTGCCAAGTTTGTCCTCTTTTAAAAAAGATGATGCAAGCTTTGCCCCCTTTACAGGTAACTCCCATGTGAGGGTGCATATTCCTGCAGTTTGAGTTTGGGTCACTGTTTTCTCACAACAATTCATTATACACAAGTAGCAATAAATTTCTTAAAAATGAAAAGAGTTATTTTACAAAAATTGGAGGTTTATCCTTTTATAATTTGAAAATTAATCAAATTACCATAAAAAGGAACCCACTACCAGATAATCAGCTGGACTTTCAATCACTTATGACTTTTTACCCTTTTCCTGTTCCAAGAGGCATTTTATTAGATAACAGAGGTTACTCACTAGATTTTCAGAGAACAGGCTTCTGATAGAAAAACTACCACATACTTAAAACCTCCAAAATATCTTTACAGCTCATATATATGTGGTATTAATGGATACAACATAGTATACAAAAAACCAGAACGTACACTCCAGTAACTTCACAAGGTCTCCAGGATCAACAATATTAGCAAATGCCTGAAAAAGAAATAATAATAACAATAACAATAACAACAATAGTAATAATAATAATTATAATAATAAAAATGGCACAGACAAAGTATTCAGATGGACCTCTGGGAAAAGAGAAGGGAAAAAAACCCCAAAAATCAATGCTCTTCCTTGCCAAGATGGTTGTCAAGAGTCCTATCCCCACTGGAAAAAGAAAGGATACTAAAATTATCACACGGAACATGATCAAATTCATTGAAAGCCAGAAGTTCTTGTTATATACTTTCTATACATACAGAGTTCCCTCTCTGTATGTAAATAACAGAAATAATTTATTGTGAAGAACGGAAGATGTAAAGGTAAGCACTAAGAAAATTTCAAGAGAGAAACATAAATTACTGAACGTACTACAATTCTGATAGATCAATGTTCTCTAATTTATTAGTAATGCTTTAAGCTTCATTTTCACAGAGGTGACTTTTCAGTCTCCTGTTCAGGTTTTTTTTAACCTGAATCCTGTGTGAATACATAGCAAGGAATAGGAGAGGAGGTTGCACTGGATGGAGGTCCCTTACATGACACTGAAAACAGCATTCAGTACATTCCCCTTAAGAAGCTTGTGTTGTTTGCCTTTAAAGAATGATGGTCTTTTCTACTCTCCATAGGTAGTGAAATTGTCACTGTTTGTTTCTTATCCACTTCACCAGAGCATCACTCTGAGCAAGTTTACTCAGCCTGGTTTTCAAAGTGCTGGGGAATGCTTAAAAGAAAAGAACTAGAAAGGGCAGAGTATTATTATTCATAGGTAGTGAAGAAGCCAGATCATATCTATAAGATACTGTGTTTCATTATCCCTGTGGTACTAATAAGGAAGCTAGTAGGGACTCAGAATATGTGATAAACAACTATAAATTACAGGGCCACAGTACCAATCTGGGAATTCTGGTGACAAACCATGAAAAAAGTATCTCAGAGGGAGTAAGATGTCACCAAAAAGACTTCAGCTGCTATTTTATCTTTCTACTAAATTAAGTTGCCTCTCCTATATTGCACAGTCTCTGCTCTTCACCTTGCCATAATTTTTAGAACAAAAACATTCAGCCCCTTTCAAGCCAGGAAAACAGACACTGAAGAGAGACAGTTCACAAAAAAATCAACAAACACCTAAAAAGTCTCATCATACACTAGAATCTTCAGTTCACATTATTCTTGAGTCCCCATATGGATAATACAGGCACACCCCTTCTCTGTGCTAAAGAGAAGCAGGAGTTCTCAGTGTGATTATTTGTGCTCATGGGTTTTGCAGACAATTTTTGTGGAATTTGTGATGGGGTTTATTTGGGTTGTATCAGCCCTTGACATATCTTACCTTTTCAAATAGCAGTCTTTCTTGAAAGAAGAGTGGGAACACTGCAGGGACACATTCAGTTTTTTTGTACTTCCCAAGTACAAAGACACTGAGATAAAGTTGCTGTTTGTCTTTCAGCACCACTCCAGGACAAGTTATCTGTAGGAGTAGCACACTCATTAAACAAACTGAACTTTAGCTAGACAAGTAATGGCTGTTTTCAAGATAAAAATGAAACAGTCAGGACTGAAATGGTTGATTTGTGAAAGTCAGGAAATGACAGACCAGAGTGAAAAAAAAATCTTCTTTAAAGCAATTCCATTTGTACAGACTGGCCAGGAAAAAAGTCACCATTTGAAAACAACCAGGACCAAATTCTTCTTGCTTAAGTAAACACTCCATTGTCTTCAACCAAAACTGAAACCCAAGGCCAGGTTAACACAGTTAAAGACATGCACTGACTGTGTAAGGCATAATCATCATCTATATGAAGACTCATGTAGAATGAAGTCTACATGATGCCAACACACAAAACCCCACCCAAACTTCAGCCTAACTACATAAATTTATGTGCTTAGATATCCATACTCTGCCCAGCCACCAGAAAGGGCAACTTGATTTGCACATTTTCTGTAAATGAGAAAACATAACCATTGTTCCATTACTACCAGACGCATTTCTTCCTTTCTCTGGGAACTTTGGCCATCTTTAAACTCAAGGCAGGGGAGGCTTCTCGCTAGGCTGCCACATACTGCCACAAATCTCTCAGCTTTCTCTGCACAATTCCTAAATTCTTTAAGTAAGAAGTCGGTCTGTTTTTAAAGCTCTGATTGCAAGAATGTACACAACACATTGCAAAACTATTTTTTATTTGCTCCAAGCCACGTGGATTTATTTCCCTGACAGAGAACGGGCACTTTTCACTTAAGGTCTCATGCTCATTTTTTATGTCAGTATTAGGAATGTGAGGTTGTCTCTTCCAACGTAAGTTTCTGGAGAAAGTGTTCAGACTTTCAATTTCCAGGTAGAAAGACAAAGGAGGAGAGTGATGGAATTAAAATAAGTAGTTTGATTATAGTCTCCTACTCGCAGCTGAGCATTTTACTTGAGAAATCCTAACTGGATTTAAAAGAAAACTATATAAACAGCAGGAAAACAGGTAGAAGAACTAAATGAAAACCACATGTGAGATCACTACAGATAAAGTATAAAGTAAAAAATAGATCTTCTACCCATAAATATCTGAGAAGAAAAAGAAAGGGTTTCCTCTCCATGTAAATGAGGACTTCAAATCTACAAGGGAGTGCCAGAATAATGGATAACCCAATTGAAAGAGTCTGTCAAGCATTAAACAGCTTGTATGACACTCATGCAGTTGCAAGTGTGAACAAGAGTGAGAGACGTAGATTTCATTCATACAAGGAAAGATCCCCAAACTACATACTACATGTCATATCAGCTTCACTTCTCACTTTTGCCTTCGACAGTTTTGTAGAATTTACAACCATTTTTAGCTGTAGTTTTGTGCCTTTCACCTTAGAGAAAGGAACCAATGTCAGCGTATTTATTGAGATGAAAAGTAAGAGATCTGAAGATGCTGAAATGGGCAAACCTGCCAGCAACAGGTGCCATTTTTTCTGGCTATCCCATAAAAAGAAAACAAATTCTTACAAATGAGCATGTGGGCCAAGATAGCACATGTGGAAACTTGTGATTCTGCTATCCTGGAGATAAACTGCACAATTCATTACCTGGGCTGGAACACCAAATCTACGTGGCCACGTAACTTTAAAGCAGTTCCAAAAAGGAATGACACATGCATATCTGCAGTTCATGACACCTACTCTGGAACATGCAGAGCTGCATAACACTTGGGAGACAAACTGAAGCTCTTATCTGGCTGCAGACTGCTCCAGCAGGATGAGGGACTATTTTAAAGACGGTAATAGTGTTATCTATGGATCAGCTAAGGAAGAAGGATATCAGTGATGCAATTAACTGACCTCCCAAGCAACCCCAAGGACCATGAGAAATTTCTAGGACAGTGTTATCCTGGACATCTATGCTGAAAGTTTCCAGGAGGATGGAAAATGTGTATCAGCCCCACTGCCTGGGACATCACAAATAGCCATAAAGAAATCACTGAATTCAGCTCACAGAAAAGGACAGAATTCTACTGATCTTACCCCTCTAGGGCACTTTTACTCACAGTCCATGGCAGGATAAACTAAAAAAAATACTTAGTCTTTAAGTACGACCTTCAATTTCAGAAGAGAAACAAAGAAAACTACCAGCAAGACAAGCCAAAGAGCTGGTGGACTCAGATTGGAGAAGATCTTGAAATTTCATTAAGTCAAAGGGAGCAAAATCCATCTGTATCCTAAAGCAAGGGAAAAACAAAGAGGGCAGAACTTCTGACACAACTGGACAGACTTCAAAGAGGGTGGGAAATATGCAGAGCACTACAAAAAGGGCAGGGAAATAGATCAGAAATTTGGATGAGACTTTGGTCACAAATAAAGCAAAGAAAGAATTAATGAACATAGCATAAATCAGCCAAGATGTGAAAGCTAACAAATCTATGTCCCAAACACAACTGAGTATTTTGCCTTGGTTTTAAATAAAATTGAACACAGGAGAAAGAAGACAACTCGAAGAAATAAGTGATGGAAACAAGTCACCCAACATGCACTAGGCCTGGACCAAGAAACCACAGGGAGGCTGAATCATCTTCAGCACTTTGTGAAAGAATGTAATTTCTCTTAAATGAAACATAATGAAAACAGGGAAGGTAGAATCTGCTGAAAAATAAGAAATACAAGCACCATGTGAGACAGAGAGACCTGAAAACTGATAACCCCATTGATTGAAATACTTAAATATTTAAATATTTTAATACAGGGGAAATGTCTCCCCTGTAGTCACTCCTGGCACAGGAATAGCTCACAGCCAGTGGGAGCAGAAAAGGGAAGCACATCGCTCCTCTCCAGGAACCAAGCAGGCCTTGGCATGGTGGAGACAAACACCAGCTGTTGAGACAGCACAGCAGCACTGCCAGGGTGACACCCTCGCTATCCATGTGTGGAAATCCACAGCTCTGCCTCAGAGCAGCCACTCAAGTTTGGGAACAAGGGTAGCTAAGCAACCAGGAGTGCCTGGGCAATTTCCCGGTATATACTTCCTGGTTCTGCACTCGAATTTTGTGGATGGCATCTCGTGTTTTCCTCTCAGCAGCAGATATATATATTGTATATATGGCAGTGCTTGTTTTGGATTACAGGATCAGGGTATATGAAGCCACCAACTCCAGGGTAACAAGGCACTGCCTAACACAGCTACTTCTGAGAAGTTTTCAGGAGAATGATACAACTCCTTGCTGTGTTCTCAGCTTGGATATAAGCAGAAAACTTTGCAAAATGCAAAGGGAACAAACCTAACATGATTAATGTCAAAACTTTCACTTTCACACTTTCTGACCTCACTCCCCGCCATGTACCACCCCGGGATTCGGAGCCACATCCTGCCGCTCACACGGCGACGTCTACCATGAATAAGCCGCTCCTTCCCGGGACTTGTTTTGGCTTTGGCTATTTTGGTTTTTTCCCGAGAGTGCTTTTCCGTCTATCCTGCAGCTTCCCAAGAATCAGTGTGTTTTAAAAAACATATTTTCGACAGGAAAATGCTCGTGCCTCTAAAGCGGCACGGCTGCTGCTAACAGCAGCGGAAGGGCGAGGGCACAAACACCCCCCACACCTTTTCCACAGGAAAACGGGAGCTGCGGGGGGGCACGGCGGCTGCCACCACCAGCGCGGGGGCGCAGGGACCGGCTGCCGGAGGATGCCCACACACGGCGGCTGGAACGCCGGACGGAGCGCGGCCCCCGCTCGGCAGCACGGCCCCGAGCAGCCCCCCAGGCGATCGGCCGGNGACGCAGCGCAGCGCTTTCCGCGGCATGGGCGGGCAGCGGGGCCGGCTCGGTCCGGGCCGCTCGGGCTCGGCCGACGCCGTTGTCACGGTAACCGGGGCGCGGCCGCTCCGCCCTCCTCGGGGGCGGCTTCCCCTGCCTTCCCTCCCCGTCTCCGGGCTCGCCCCGCCCCAGGCTCGGCGCCATCGCGCTGCCGTGATGTGGGGCCGTGTTGGC
>VYXD01016284.1:727959-742233 GCA_013397195.1 Hylia prasina
CCCCACAGCTCCTGTCCCCTTCCCCTCAGCCGCTCACTGCTCTCCACAGGGCCTCCTGCCCACACAGAATCAGTTTGGTTGGAAAAGATCTCTGAGGTTGGCGTGTCCAACCTCTGGGCGAGCACCACTGTCTCAGCTAGACCATGGCATGTCGCATCCTTCCTTAAGCGCCTCCAGAGACTGTGGCTCCACCACCGCCTTGGGCTGCCCATTCCAGTGTTTAATCATCCTTTCTGTGAAAAAATTCTTCCTAATATCCAACCTAAATGTCTCTTGCCGCACTTTAAGAGTACGTCCTCTTGTTGCTTATCCTGTCTCTCATCCCTGCTCATCCCACAACCTTCCCTGCTTCTCCCACCTTCCCATGTCCCGACTTCAGGCCGGCTCATCCTGGCACTCCCCAAAGGGTCTTGGTGGAGCTGCTGAGGGGTGCTGGAGTGTCCCAAAAGTGATAAATAGTAGATAAAATACAATTTCCAGCCTCCGCCTCCTGAAGGTGGGACAGTGACAGTGGTGGGTGGTGGAGCACCGGTGTGAGGGCGCAAGTGTCCAGTGTGGGACAGGGAACCAGGCAGGCCACAGGCAAGGACAGGGCTGCTTTGGGGCATCCCGGAGGAATGTGAAGCTCGGGATGTGTCAGATCCCTCCAGCTTTTTAGTCCTCTTGCAGAAAGGTACAGAGGGAGCCATCTCTTCAGCAGAGGGGTCTCAACCAAGTTTTATACAGCTCCAGGCTTAAATAGCTAAAAAGCACTGGATTTCTGTGCCTTTTTTTTTTTTTTCCTTTTTTTCTTTTTCTCTGATGCAATTCACCTGCATCGTGTTGTAGGCATCTGGGCCCTTTTGACTCAAATATCCCATTTTAATGTCCTCTGTGGGTGAGACACAGTGCACAGAGTATATTCTGACTGGTGCCATATTTGAAGACTTGGCTGCACTCTCATATCTGAAACTGTCTGCTTATTCCTACCTGCCCACAAACTCAAATTTATTTCCTTGATATTCACCATTTTGGTCATATCAAGGATATTCCCCAACGTCTCTGCTGCTCAGTTGTTTTCAGAGTATTTACAGTCTCATCTAACACCAAAATAGTTTGATTTTCTGTCTTGGCAAGTGCAAGTTGTTTCAGCCTCAGACCGTGAGGGGATTTCAGGCTTTAAATATTCTTTCCAAGTTCACAAGTACAGCTGTGGAGAGGACAGAAAATTTTAATTGCTTCCAAAAGAAAGCAGTGGCTCAAATGTATCCCTTGGCTTTATTTTAATTTTAGAAACTCAAAAAAAATTTTTTTTTTTTTTTTTAAAAAAAAAAAGGAAACAGCAAAGAACACAATATGCCAGTGCAGACAAAAGTGAAGTCTATAGATGGATTAAATATCACTACTAATACTTGATGCTTATGTTTTAAAATAATTAAAAGATTGGAAAGGCATGCCTTGTTTTCATTAATGTGACATCTGTAACAGCTGTAAGGTGTGGGGAGGTTTTGTTGTTTGTTTCTGTTTAGCTGGTTTTGGGTCTTCCTTTGGGTGTGGTCTGGGTTTGTTTTGGTTTGGGGTTTTTTGGTTTTTTTTGTTGTTTGTTTGTTTGTTTTGTCTTAGCAAAGGATTCTGTGTTTAGGGCCTGGAAAAATCCCTGTAGACATCTAGTACATATATTAAGAAGGGCCTTACTCTTGGATAAAATAATTTTCTAAGCATTATCAGTCTCAAGGTTATGAATAGCATTCCAGAGTTAATGAGAAGAACATTCTCACAGACCCATAGCTTTAGATGGAAACAGTATTAAAATGGTTTATTGCTTATTTTCAGCTACCTTTCATATACATGCTTTTTGGAGGGATAAATAATGTGTTAAAGATTGTGAAATATGAGATATTATGGTAAGTGTGGCCATATAAGAACAGAAGATAGATAAATGCTGAAATCAAAAATGGTATCATGTTTGTGATGAGAATTTAATATCCATGTGCAGTGCCTTGGAACAGAAGTACTTTATAGCCCTTGAAAAAGGAGCACAAGGCAGGACAGAAAGCTTCTCCAAAGTGATAAGGCAGTGATGAATTTCAGTGCTTTTCCTTGGCAAACCTTCTGGTCTGCAGAGTTTCTGCCCCTTTGCCCTGCTGGGCCTTGGGAAGAAAGGCTGCTGCTGCTGCAGTGCAAGACCCAGCTGCACCTTCCCATTTTTGTTAAATGCATGATTTACACGTGCATTTGCACTGCAGGAACAGTAATGCAGGAACCTGGGGGAAACCCCCGACTTTTAGTAAAAGCCTATTTCTAATAAGAAAAAACTGTTAACCAAAACAACAAAAAATGTGCTTGCTTCTGTAATAGACCTGAGATTTTAACTGCTGTAAAGTTTCCCTGCTGTGAAAGCACATGAATTCCTTTGCTTTTACAGCAGTAAATCTTCTTGTAATACTACTTATACTTAGTTCCATGTATTAAAAGACTCCGAATGACTGCTCTGCATTGTGTTATTTTTTTCTTTTTACAATCTTCTCCAGTTTTGGGGCTTCAGCTTTTCCTGTCCTCTGGGCCCTCCAGCATGGCTGCTACAGAGGAGCTGTGCTGTCATCAAAATACTCAATTTTGCTCTTATTTCTGCCATGACAAACTATAAGTAACTGTCAAAAGATTGAAGTTGCACTGGTGTAAGATAATTACCACAAGATTTATATGATATTATTGCCGTTCTTGTGATGGTCAGGCACCAGGAGTTTCAGTGCATTGAAATATGCTGCAAAATAGGTAAAGTGGGAAAAATAGGAAGAGTCAGGTTTGCAAACAGTGGGTATCGTACAGTTCAGAATCTAAAAAAATACTGGGGTTAGACAGAATTAGATCAGATCAGACTGGAGATCAGAGAGCAAGCCCAACATCACCGAGCTTGTCAGAGGCTCACTTTCAGCTAAGAAGCCAGGAATGGTTTTCTCCATTTCTTAGGAAGCAGAACACTGGGTGAAAAATGGTATTTCACAGTCATCCTGGCAATCAGAGTGAAGGGAATAATGCCACCCTCTGCTACAGTTCTTAGGAATGTTTTCAGAGGTCCATTTCTGCCCTCTTTGAGCCCCCGAAGTAGCCCAGGCAGCCAGAGGAGACATCTCTGTTCCTGCATGTCGAGCCTGTTATTTAGATATCATCACCGAGCATGACTGACTTACCATTCAGAACTGGACTGGTATTCCAGGAAGGCATCTCCTCAAATAACAGCAATAAATTACAGGATGTGGTAAGATTTCTACATTAGAAAGCCAATTAAGGCTGTTTTAGAGAGGAGAAAAATAAGATGTAATACACAAGGGATTGAATAATATGTAGAAATAAGTTATTCTGATTGCCCATGCCTATTTATCCTTCCAAGGGACATGTGCAGTGAAAATAAAAGACAACAAAATTAAAACTGATAGAAGAAGGTACTTTAGATAGTGGAACTTGTTATCACAAGGTACATTCAACAGTGTTCCAAATAGAATTAGGATGCTCTGAGGACCCCACTGGACAATACCCCCATGCATGAAGTTTGATCTTCTGACTCGCTGTGAGGTTAAATGTGCAATCCACAAAAGTCAGTCCCTGTGCACAGAATTGTAGTGGAGGAAAATAGGCAGCAGAAGTTAAGACTAAATAATCCCAGAACACTATAGAGCAGAGCTGGAAGAATTTTGTGATGTGTGAGATTCTAATAGGATCTAAGGGGACCAAAGTGAATTGCATTACAGCAGACAAAAATGTAACAGGAAAAGGTAGAGTGCTAGATTATTGATGAAGACAGAGGATGGAGATTACCTGAGGGTGTCAGCACAATCCTCACAAAATACATTTTCTACTTTAAAGCAGGAAAAAAAGTTTTCCAGAAGTTCCCATTCATTAATATCTATTGCTTTCGAAAAAGGCCACAATGATTTTGTTGATCCCGTCTTATTGAGCGTCTTGCTCTTTCCCGACGTGCAGAGACACAGCTGGGCAGAGCTCTTGGCTTTCTTGATGAATCTACGAGTTGCTACAGGCAAAAGGCCACCTGCTCATGATTTTATGTAGGTGAATTCCCAGTCTCACCAGTGCCTTTTGCAGAGCATTTTCACTGCACATCTGGAGAAACTCGGTGCCTCTTTAACATTTCACCATGGCTCAGCCATGACAGAGCAATTCCTCCATATTGCTGCTAAGTCAATACTCATTCTGGTGTGTATGAGCATCAGCTTCACTCATTCTTGATGTGTATCCTGCCTGCAACAAAAAAATAGGCAGACTGTCTAAAGACACTGAAGTTTTCTCAACATGTAAGCTGTTTTCCAGGTCTGCTGAAATTTTTCTCAACTGGCTGCAGCTAAAGAAATCAAACCTGATTTGATTACAGCCACTAGAGGAATATTCCAGATCTTGAATTCAGTTGTAGTAATTGGAAACTTGTGTTGTAAAGGAATCATCTAAATTCATCTAAGAGATAACTTCTTTGAATACAGTCTTAGGAATTCACAGATGGCACAAATTCAATCAGCCAAGACAGCATTAGCTTTGTACCCCAGAAAGTTTCTAGTCTCTCCCTTACTCGGTTCAAAAGAGGTAACATTTTTTCTTTGTGCTTTACATTTAAAATAAATTGTCTTAGATGGAGACATTGCCCCAGTAAATTTTTTGCCAGAAACAAAATTCTTCTGACCAAGTTATAAACCCCTGAAAATAGGGCTTTATAATGGGACTGCTGATAGACCCTTAACAATAGCGTTATGAATGGCGCTGCTATAATTAATGATACTTCAGAAAGATTTATGGTCCTTAGAAGGAGATAAAACAGAAATATCATTGCTTCTTTGCCTCCCATCATTTTATCCTCTATGAAATTTTATGTGAAATAAGTCAAATGAAAAATGTAAGCTCTTAATCTTTTCCCAGAGTCCTGACTCTCACTTGATGAACACTTTCACAGAATAAATTAGAGCTTTTTATTCCTTATGTATGTACAGCTTTGTATTTAAAAAGCAAAGAAAAGAACATTGTTGGCTTGGCAAATCAACTCAAGACAATGGTCATGGAGGAAGCAAAAATGACTCGCTATTCTTGTCTGTTCTGCTGCTATGCCAGAGACCATGGCTCTTGTCCTGCAATAGTTCTGAGCAGCTTGGTAGTGTCCAAAAGTGCTCTGTAGGGAAGATTCTCTGCTGATGGAAAGTCAACCACAATGACTCTGGCTGCAGCAGCAAGAGTCCAGTGGCCTGAGCAGAAAGCCAAAAGCTGTGGCTTGATTACAGCAGATAGTACCTTTGTGTTGGAAAACCCAGAATACTATATGGATATTTAATTTAACTGGGAAAGGCATAACAAGAAGTAGTTGCTGGAGGCTGAAGCTAGAAAAAAATTGAATTAGATATTTGGCATTATATTGCAGCAGAGAGAGGGAGTAACCACTGGAACAGGCTATCAAAGGGAAAGTGAATTCTCCATTTCCTGACAATACCAAAGGAAAATGAGAAGCTGACAGAAGAAATGCTTTTGTTGAAACAAAACATATCTTAACCAAACAAAAAGAAGATTGACAACAGTATTTAATGGCCTGTGATGTACAGGAGGCTGCCCTGACGGTCTAACAGTATGTTCTGTGTGTGAATGTTGTGACTCTCTACAGCATTTTAACAAATAATGGTAAAACACTGTTTACTGAGCAGAGATCAGGGTGGAGAGCTCTGACTGATCTGCCTTGGAGCCCGTGCCCTGCAGCACCTGGCACTGCCCAGGGAGCTGCTGGGAGGCAGCAGGGAATGCCACTTCTGAGGCTTCTGCACCTGCAGGGGGAAAAGCTTCACCTCTGGGCAGCCAGGCTGGGGCAGCAGCTGAGTAGGGGCTGAGAAGACACAGATTTGGCACAGGCCACCTGGAACAGCAGTTGAAGCTCAAAATCCATCACATCCAGATAAAGGCTCCGGCTTGTGCCAGCCTCACCCAGCTCAGATGGCATCAGACACTTGTTTTCCAAAAGCCTCTGCAGTGTGTCAGGAGTGTTGTCCCTCTGCCCATTACAGTAGCAGTGCTTGAGCATCTTCCCTGTTATTTTGATTGACAACAGCAAAGTCACTAGAGGACCTCAAGGACTTTCTTGCTGGCTTGTTTTTCTGTTAAAAATTGTAGCTTTTTATATTTGAGAAAAAAACCTGAAATGCCGTTTTGAAATAATAACTGAAGTTCCAGTTTCTAATAGGAAGCTCTGAGATCTATGCTCAAATTCATCATAAATTATAACATTGCTCCTTTAAAATGTCTCCAATCCATCAGGAACAGAGAGAGATATTTTATATATATTTTTTAATTTATTTTTTTTAATGACAAGAACATTTGGTTTTCAATGTAATTCACTTTGGAGGGCAGAACATTTTCATTGTAAGAAGATTTGTAAAGGGGCAGGATTGTGGCTATTATTAGAGTTCTTCCTAAAGAAAACCATCAAATCCTTTCGAGCACTAGGCAGATCTGGGCTAAAAAGTATAACAGGATGGTATAGAGCAGCCCAGATAGTGACAGAGAGAAAATGGAGCAGGAAGAAAGAAAAAAAATGGAAACCCACAAAGAAGAGCAGATGCCAATTAGAATTCTTGCAGGCTGCAGCAAGGAGTGAGCATAAGAGGATGTAGGAAAAGAAAAGGTAGAGTGGATTAGTGTTAATCAGAGACATGGGAAAGTAGGGAAGGTTTTAAATGAGCTTTTGGGTTAGCAGCTCAGAAGAGAATTCCAGATCCATCAGTTGTAGGGAAAAAATAAAATGCAGAATAGCAGAGGATACATCTGAACCCTGAGTAATTAACTTTTGAAGGTAATAAGACATTTTTTGGAAGTGGAAGCCTCTCCCTCTCTTTCTCTCTAGCACTGTTATCCTAGTGAAAGAATGCACTTTGTATTATAAGCAAGTGACTCCTACCTGTTTTCTTTTTCACTGTCTTAATGGTATATACACACAGCACTTTGTTATAGGAAAATCAAGTACTAAGGAACTAGAACTTGCCCAGTCTCTGGCAATAAATTTGCCCAAACACAGAGTGCAGATGAACTGCCTCCAAAGTTGGGTGAGTTTCACCAGGTAAGAGGCTGGTACAGTATGGGACAGTCAGGAGTGGTCTGAAGATCTTGGGGTTCAGGATGAGTTCCGAAATCCAGCAAAGACATTGTTGACTTCAGTAAACATTAGAGCAGGATGGCCGGAGTGTGAGGGTGGGGGGGTCTTCTTACAGATCTGAGATATGAAACATCCCTTAACATTTCTGTGCTGCCAATTTAACTCCCTGTAAAATGAGCACACTAACACCTAGTCACAAAAAAAGGAAAAAAAAAAAAAAAAAAAAGGAAAAATAAAAAAGAGGAGAAAGGAGAACCCCCACCGATTAGCTGTTCTTAGAGGCTGTACAGTGCTATAATTAACAATCCTATTTCTAGCTCTGTTTGTGTTTCTTTTACATATGAATCATCATTAAAGGTTAATGAGAAAACTAACACTATATGAAAGGTTGTTTTCTCATTATTTAAACATTTTCATTTTAAAAGCTCTATGTATTCCTAGAATATTATTAATTTATTATTTGCTAAACAATATCTTAACTAGTCCCTTTTTATTTCCTCACACGGCATAATTTTAAGCAACTGCAATCAGTGCCCTTAGTTCCATTCATCAGTTCTGAATCTCTGCACCACTGAATCTCCAGCAGAACAAACTTCATCCAAACAAAGCACAGACATGTCCATCAAATCAGCCAGAGCTTCTGACACACACTTTGTGCCAGCTTGGTGCTCTAGTCTTGGCTTTACACTGACTGCCAGAGGAACAGAGGATTCTGGATCCAGTGTAATGTTAGCTTAGCAGAGAGAGGCAATGCCTAATGTAGCATAAACCCCATCAGCACTATGCCAAACCTTCCATGTTTTTTAAAAACGAATTTAAACCATCAGAGTGAGCACATACCAGATCAGTGCTTTACATCAGTAGATCCAACACTTGAAAGCCTTAAAGTCGCGGTTTGGTCACACCCAAGCCTGCAGTAAATTTTAGAGAGTGATAAAACACCATTGAATTCAAATGAAACCTTTAAATCATTTGTCCATTTTCACTGCATTGGAATATATTATGGTGATGGAAGATGGACCCTACATTACAGCCTCAAACCAACCCACTTGTGCTCATGGCCGTGAGGGGAAAAGATGATCTCCCAGGGAACAGAAACCCAAAAGTTTGCTCAAGTTCTCCCTCCACACCAGGGCTGCACGTGCCAGGTTTTCCAGCTGGACATGTCTCTCTTTTAATGACCAAAGTTACACAAAAAGAAACCCTCTGAAAAAAGGATTTAGTGACAGAAACACCTACATAGCTGTAAGAGCCACTTCTCAAATGTTCTGCTGCTTATGAACCACAAGACTAATATGGCAAAATTTGCCGACTTTTCACTTTTCTCCTCTTTTGTTGAAACTAATGAGTCACGATTAGAGTAATGTTTTTCTGTGACTCTGAAACCATTTTGCCTAATGAGGTACTAAGTCTTTATAATTAGGCCCAGAAGGGAGCTAGGACGTGGCCCCTTAAGAGCAATAATTATTTAGGTTATTTATGGTAATAAAAAATTGAAAATAGGAATTCTTCCTCAGAATGCAACTATTTATTCTTTTACATATTGCCTAATAGGCAATTACCCTATTAAGGCAACGTTTTGTTGCTAAAGACATTAATTGAAATGTAAATTAAATGTAAATCAGCTAATTAAATTGATATGTAATGAACTTGTCATGCAGGCCTTTGAGATCAGATGCATTCTGCTAATAAACAAGTGTTTTACTGGTGCCATTGCTCACTGGAGTTAAGGTTGTTTAACGTGTTGTGTCAATAACACTCTTCCATCCCAAATCGAAAGGTTTGGATTGTGCTGTTAGAGCCCAGAATGAAGCTGGCACTGGGACCTTCTGGATTTACTCCATCCTATTGTTTCCTGATCACCTTCATTGCAAGGCAAGGTGCTCCCTTAATGGCAAGTGCTGCACATCCCATGGGGTTGTGATCCAAGCTCTGTCTGTTCCTTCTGCTCCCCAGAAATGACATAACACTTTGTAAAAGCCCTCTCCAAGATGGACGCTGCTGTTTCAGGTGGCTTCTGGAGGTGTCGATGTTATTTCTTTCTCCACAAGTTATGGCGAGTTCAGCAGAGGTAATGAACCCTCACAGCAGTGGGAGGATAACTCTACACGTTAGTGAAACAGAAATAAATTGAGAAATGAAGCAATCAGAATTTGTTTGGTGATTATGTTGACAACATACAAGGTAAACATCAAAGTCAATACAGAAACAGGAGAATGAGCTGGAATAACTTTCTGTGCTGGCCATAACACACATGTAACCTTCAGCATCAAAGTGTGTGCTTGTGTCAAGCTGTAAATTAAAGGGAAAGAATAGGAAACTATCAGTTCTCCTGTGAAATGATCCATTTTCCTGCAGCTGCGATTCGAGCCAGACCTACTAAAATTTCTGGCAAAAATTCAGTCCCTGTATTGAAGGTATTTTGGAGGACAAAAGTCCATCCCCTTCCAGATACATGGACAAAACTCACTGCCTCCAATTAAGCATCAGTAAGGCAAATGTCACACGTTTTGCTTTCGAAAAAGGTCAGGTCAGCACCTTGTAGAACTCACCGCCCACTTCTCTTCACATCATGCAGACATTTCATGTGCTCAGTCACAAAGCTTAAGAAAATGTAGCAAAAAGGGCTATGGAAGCAAGAGAATGGGAGAACAGTTTGGAGTTGTGGAAATCCAGAAAGTTTTCCTGGATCCATTGTGCTGTGGCTGCACCTGAGCATTAATGCTTAATTATTCTGTCTGGACTAAATCGGATGCTGCGTTTATAACTTCTATCCAGAGAACCTTCCACCCTGCAATCCTTCGGGGCCTGGGGGTATTTAATAAACATGTCAACTACCACTCTTCTTTAGCTCAAATGCAGCATCTTGTTTTGTCCTACTGAAGAACACTCCAGTTTGAAGTTTACAGAGCAATTAAAGACCCTCATGGGACCCCTGATATTGTCAGCATATGTAGATTAGTAATTGTCAAGTTTCTCCCTAAGGCTGAAGAGCTCTTAGTCAAATTCCAGAGATCATCAAATATTCAGATTTCAGTGGGCTTTGTGTCATACACAACATAGTGGCATAATTAAACTAAAATGTTTCTTTTCTAATAAGCTTTTGGATCTGTATATGTTTCTATTTTTTTTTTAATTAGCTATGATCATAAAATAAAAAAGAACATCAGTCTAAAGCTGCAACTTTGCTGTTTCCAAAAAGTCATCCTGGTAGTAGCTTTCTCTTCCAAAAAGTTGGGATTTGGGGACTACACTTACACTGCCATGACTTGCAGAGGTCCAATGGAGCACAAACCCCAGCAGACTGAAGGTACAGTTCCTTCTCTGACTTCTTTCCAGGCAAGACGTGGGCACAGGCCATGATGCTGCCATCCTGAGCTGTGTCTTCTCTGACCTGGTGGCTTGGACTAGCTCAGATTTTAGTCTATTCTTAACTAGTTTTGATGTCTGTGAACATTGATGTAGATAAAAATGATATTAAAAAAAAAAAAAGAGAAAAAGTACTTTGGAGGTCACAGAAGGGAATTAGTATAAGGGCCCTCCCAACCCAGGTGGATGCTGCAGTGACTGACTCCAACCTTCCCCATTGGTTGAGCCTTCTGCCTGCCACACTGGGCAATCAAATACTCACCAGAATTTAATATTCATTTGCCTGAGTGCTGGACAGGAATTTTGCTGGTTTGCTTTGAATCCTGCATGGTCCAGCTCTTGGAGATCAGTAAAATGGAGTAACAAGAGCAACTGGATGAAGCTTTCCTGAATTAAGACTGGCCTGTGCTTGTTCTGCCAGCTGGATCCTGCTGCTGTGGGTTCTCACATCCATTGGAGTGTGGGCCCAGGGCTTGGAAGGATCAAAGTGTTGGTCATTGGTCTGCATCCCTCACTGAAGTCTCATTTCATTGAGCTATGTCTGTGGACAAAGCCTGTGGCAAGGAGGAAGTTGTTACAAACCTCTGATGTTTTTGACCTACAAACTGAGATTTTAAAGCTGCATTTGGGATCTGAAAGTTTAATTCCTGACAAAATGAAAAAGAATTGGACTTGGAAATTGTGAAGGCAGCTTTAATATTCTTCATTAGAGCATGTTACATAAAAGAGCTAAGTTACTGCTCATGAGCAGTAGATCCTAATTTCCATTCACATTCACATTCACATTTCAGAAATGTAGCAGAGGACAAACTGGCCATGCTTGGAAGTTTACAGAAATCTTTTGTTAACCCCAGACTGCCCATGCACACACAGGTGTGTTCTTAGACTCAGACTAATGTGTCCAATGGGCAACATTTCTTTTCTCAGGCTGGTCAAGTGAGTATGAAATCCTGCTTGTGTGTCCAGGAGGAAAGTTATTATTACCCCCATTACTGCACTTCAATGGCACTTCTTCCTCTGTAAATCCCATCTTATTTGTCACAACTTACCTGCAGTGCTGAACACAGGCAGCTCTGAAGCCTGAGATCTTTCACTAGCCCCAGAACAGACTGCTAAGGTATCTCCTTCCCACAAGGATAACCTGAAGCCAGCATGTAATTTCAGAGTGGTTTTCTGCAGTCTCAAGCTGACTTTAAAGCAAAGCTCTATTATT
This sequence comes from Hylia prasina, assembly GCA_013397195.1. Classification (NCBI taxonomy): domain Eukaryota; kingdom Metazoa; phylum Chordata; class Aves; order Passeriformes; family Sylviidae; genus Hylia; species Hylia prasina. Next base: position 739,653 of record VYXD01016284.1, read on the forward strand.
TTGCCTTCAAATATTTCAAGCCCCCATGTCCCCAAGCCCCTTTGTGGACTAAATCATCATTTCTTGAAAATCATCTAAATTTTTCCCATTGTTGAATAACACCCACTGTTGAGGTGGCTCTTCTCCACTTGGTCCACTGCATATGGCAGAATATAGTGCTGGTTTCTTTTCAGAGGCCTGTTTCTGTGCTAGGCTATGGAAACTGGATCCAAGCAGCACAAAGAAGGTTGGGCCTTAAATACTAGCCCAGGAGGAGATCTCAAGAGTCCCAATAAAAAAGAAAATCAAGAACTTTCCTCACATTCTTCCTATGATGATACACCTCAAAATTATTAATTTTTCTTGTCCTGTATCATATCTTAGGCCAGGCTGTTTTTCCCAAGTGAATTGCAACGTGGCCTTTGGTTCAGTGAGTTTAACTGAAGCGTGGCTATCTGGAAAAAGGAGCGTTATCTGTAATAAAGTAAGTCCTTCAAATTTATTTTCATGATCTTGTACTTTGGTTGGGCTGCCAGAGTCTTAATGCCTGGTAAAGTATCTCTCACCTAGGGCCCTAATTTTAAAGGACTTTAGATTTTTAGGAGCTGGATGGCATCATCTGCTTGCATGGATTTTTTCAGTGTATTTCTGCAAGTGAGCCGGCCTGAGCTGTGTGCTAATTTCCCATCTCCTTTTTGGTTGATGACAGCCCCTGGCTCAGTGAGATTTCACTTTTGCTCAATGGATTCTTCTTTCCCTGCCCTCCCTGAGATATATTTTCTAAGCACCAATTTCACTCCAAAATTAAAGATGAAATTTAAAGATTAGGGTCTGCAGGGTTTTTTGGTTTTGTTTTGCCCTTTTTTTTTTTTTTTTTTCTCCCCAAAGGCATTTCAATGCCTCATACTCATTGATTGAGTTAGGTATCTAAATCATCCAGAGCAATCTGGCCCCCATCCCAAATTAGGTGATGTAAAAGGCCAATTTGCCTTTTAAAAGCTCTCCAATTTAGCCTCCTGCTGTGCGATTAGTGCCACGAGTAATAAACACATTGTGAGCGGCACCGAGGGCAGGTGTGGGTGAGGTAATAGATCCCACCGACTGCCTGCACTACAAATGCCACAAATATCAAATACTGCCTGCACCAGTCTTAGTCCCAGTCAATTCTAATTACCTGAGTGGACTGACTCCAAATTCAGATGTGCTGTGGTGTAACTGAGGTCAGGGTACACTACATGATTCTTATCTTAATACCACTGTAGTACTGGAAAGGTCAAACTGAGCATCGTGCAAGGAGAAGAGGTACTGGCTCTGTTAATTATTCTTCACTCCTTGAACAAAGGGGTGAAGATTGTGTCTCTGCTGAAGAGCGTTCTGACATTCTGCAGATTTAAAAGAAAAAACAAGGAAGAATGGAGGAATCATTCCTGCAGCAATCATTAACTGAGCCTTCCTGAGCTTTGCCTGAAACCTCGGAGCACTTGGTCTGCCAATCCTTGGAACTATAACTACAGCAGAATCAGAGGCCAGGGAGGGCAGCATTGCCCCTCCAGGCAGGGGTAGTTTCCAGTTCTGACCATTAAAAAAAGCCAGCTTTTCCTACCAAATAACGTGTTCAGAAAACACTAAAACCCTCTGTTCATCTGTAGGCATTCCTGCTGCAGGAGGAACTGATGATGAGTGAGGCACAAGGCTGAACTTCCCTTTTCCACTTGCTTCACTTATCCCACTTGAACAGCTGTAAAGCACTTCCAAATAGGAATGTTCCCTGCGTGCCAGTTGTAGCATTTTGTTCTGTTTTGCATTAGTTTTCATAACTGTATTAGGTAGAGAGAGTGAATATCTGGGTTCAGACCTGGTTTTAGTTGGGCTCAGCTCACTCTTAGGAGGTGTTATGGTCTGTACCCATTTCCAACATAACTTCTCAGGAGCCCACACACGAGACAATATTTTGTTCCTTCTCCGAAAGCAATAGGCAAAGTCATTGCTAGGACCAGAGTGTGATCCCAATCCATAGCCATTCTGCTCCTTTAATTTCAGCTATCTATAAAGTGTTAACTGCTGAAAGCAGAAACATGAAACCCTGCAATAGAGAGAGCTGATTAGAATTCAGCCCACTGTATCACCCGTAAATAGGAAATGAAGAATACACGGCTGTGATTAATTGTCCATAAATGGCCATTCCCTGCTTCCTCTACTCCATACAAACACAGTCCACGTATTTATTCAGCTCACCAAAGGAGTAACAAGATCAGTCCTGTTTGTTAGGACCTGAGATTTAAGCAAGTACTTACTGTGAGGAGAGCTCAGTTCTTGTGTGTTTGTAGACCTGCACACACATCTGCTCTTCTGTCTGATTTTCACTATCCATGAGATAAATCAGAATTTTTTTTAAAGGTTTACTTGCCTATAAATCAAAATACATTGACATGCAAAACCACAGCAATGTCAGTTTTAGTAAAACAATTTTTATGATATCACAAACATCAGTTTCTAAAGATTGGCAATAATTGTACTATTAAGAAAAAATGTTTCGGTTTTTATGCGTTGCAGCTTGGCCAAATCTGATACCAGAACAATGGGGGGGGGGGGGGGGGGAAAG
>VYXD01016284.1:751604-816289 GCA_013397195.1 Hylia prasina
CTCTCCTCCCCTCCCCTCTCCTCTCCTCTCCTCTCCTCAGCGCATGGACAGAGACGGATCCTTCAGATGCCCCTGGCTCCTCTTCCCGGCTTTGCCTCCAGCCTGGCTGTTCCCTGGGCCCCGCTGGGCAGTGCATTTATAGCTTGGCACGTTGTCCTTCCTGCCAAAGGAAGAGAGAGAGGACAGGTGCTGTCAGACACTGGGTGTTCCAGGAGCAGGTAAAGGTGTGTGGGGTGCACCCTGAGGAGAAGCCACGTGTGAAGTCTTGCAGCGAAGTGCATCTGTAAGGAAGGCTTTGGCAGCTCGAGACAAATAGAGGTGCTTAAAGACCAGCTGGTCCCATCCTTCTCTGGCCAGGGTAGGGTTAATCCTTCCAGGAGGCTTCAAGGGCTTTGTGCTGGCTCTGAGCTCTCCAAGAGAAGGGTCCCATTACTTCTCTTTGGGTGAAACACTTCCCACAGTCTCCTCCTAGCAAGGAATATTTCCCCAAAATATTTCCCTTCATTTCTGCTCATGAACAGCCCTCCTCTCACTGTGAATATTTCCTTCTGGGGCATGGACCATTCACAGGATGTCTGGGTTCACACATCTGCTCACAGCTGGATTGTCCCCACTGCTGGGGTGTTCACAGCTGGGTCAGTCTTTGGGGACAGACTCTGACTGTGTGGCCAGGACGCTGGAGGCTTCCAGCATCCAGACCAGTGCCTTCAAAAACCCACAAAGATGTGATACTGCTATTTCACTGTGCCCATAACTCCAGTTATCTAACTCCAGTTATCTAGCACTCTCCTTTTGCCAAATTTGAGTTGCCAGAATAGTTTGGAGTTTCCAGTGCCCCTTTCAGGCTGCAGCCCCAGCAGGTAGCTGTGGGAGTTTTATAACTGGCCTCCAAAGGAGCAAGGTTGTGATAAATACAAAGTACTTTTTGCAGTGATGCCCCAGGAGTTCACAGGATAAGAACTGAGCTTTTCACAACCCAGCACCACAGAACCAGCTCCCCAGCTTCCCACAGCTTACCTGGTGGAAAGATGTGCTTTGTAACACTTCAGTTCCTGATAAAGAACTAAGTCTCACTACTTGTTTCTCAGACAAAACACTCCTCTATGTGCATGTTTACAGTGTTCATTATGAATTTTTGCTACTTTAAGGAAAAGTAAATCTCTATTATCAGTTAATTCTGTGACATTTCTCTTCTATTCACTTATCCTCCATCTCACAGCCCACCACTCTCACTGCCCCTCCTCCCTCCAGGTCCTGACACACTGGTCACAGCAAGATGGGCACAAGTGACAGCCTCAGCCCTGGTCTGTCTGTCTGGACAGAGCCAGGGCTGGGGAAAAAGGCTCACAACTCAGGCCATTGTGTCCAGAGGCCTCACTTGAGAGGCTGAATTGCAGAGGGTGTGGGTCCTGCAGCACCATCCCTCATTCAGGGAGGCTCAGCCAGCACTGGCAGAGCAGGGACCTTCACTTCACAGCCCCTGCCAGCACTGGTGGCTCTCACTGGCACTAAAAAGCTGTCTCTCAGACAAACACCGTGACCAGGAGCCAGAGGAACCATTTTTGGCTGCCCTATAAGCCTGCCTGTGGAATTCCAGTGGAGAGTGGGGTCTCTCCACACTCACCCCAGAGCAGCACCATCTCTGAGCAGCCATCACCATCCCCTGCAGATACACCTTCAGACAGCTTCTCCTTTGTACAAGCAGCAAAAGCCCACTATCCATTCCCATCCCAAGGCAATCTAACTGTGCTGTCAGTGTTGCTCACAGCAGCCAAGGGGCTCCAGTCACCCTCCAGGGTGCTCCCTCAGCCATGCCTTGCCAGCTCTGTTCGTTTTCCCTGCTGTGGCAGGACACAAATGAGAAGGTCCTCTGCTTGTGTCTGACATGCTCTGTGAGCTCTCAGTCTGCTCACTGGAAGGTCAGTTATTTGAATTCCCCACAGCAGCTGCTGGTCCTGGGCAGGCTGGTGCTGCTGTACCAAACCCTTCTGAGACTCAGACACTGGGAGGGAGAGGAGCTGTCTGTCACACATCCCTGTCACCCACCAGGAGTGAAGTGACCTGCCAAAGGCCACGCAGCAGACCTGGGAGGAACTGAAAAGAGCTGATGAAACCCCAGTTTTCTTGATCCCTGCACCCTGACTCACCCCAAGGAATTGGCCCCCTCTGTAGTGACACAGAAAAACCTGCCTTCCTCACCACACAAGAGTGTTTTTCAGTGTGTCTGCTTTTATTTGCAGAAGTATGTTTTAATATACATTTTTTAAAAATTCCAATAATGTAGTTGCTCATGGGGCCCAGGGTTTAGAGGGCTTTACCTCCACCAGCCCTCCCCTCTTTCCCACTGTCACAGCTGCCACCAGTTCAGCATTTACTGCTTCTCTACAGTTCAATCACCAACCTAAGGCATAGTGGTATTTTGAAGAGATAAACACTGAGACAAAAATAAATAAATTAGGACCCTGGGAGGGAGACCTGAAAGGCACAGTGAAGTGAGAACAAGCAGTTTCTCTGGTTCTGTGTATAATTACATTGACGTGTTCCTAGACAACACTGGAGACCCAAACACAGCAGCAGCTGTGAACCAAACAGAGACTCATGAAAAACATCAGAAAGGCAGCCGGCCCATGCCTTGCCCTGGGGCTGCATCAGCACTGCCCATGTCACTGCTGACAGCCTTCCTGCCCACTCCCAGGGCACAGCCAGCACTGCATGGGCAGGCAGGGCTCAGCTCCTGCCCGGGCTTCCATGCAGGACCCATTTCTCTGCACCCACTCCAGTCACTGGAGTAGCGCTGCTGAATGCCATTCCCATGCTTCTCTATGCAATTGAAGGAACCAATATAATGCAAAATATGCAAAGAGGATAAAAATGGGTCTTAAACTTCTTTCCTGATTTGGTTAACACAAGAAAATCCTGTCATGCCAACAGCACTTACAGGTGAGGCCCTTTTCAGCCATCCACTGAACAGAAGCATCAGGAGAATCAACCACTCAGTTCACATCAGGTACTTGTGACAAAGTGCTTTTTTGGATATACAGCCAATTGACAGTCACAATCAAACCACAGCTCTGCTACATGTTCATTGCACAGACAACAGTTAATCTTGCAGCCATGCAAACTGTTTTGCAAATTGAAATCTCAGAGGCATAGCAATTACAATACCAAATTTATACCACATCTCTCACTCAACTAATTGTACATCCAAAAAATCACCACTTGAATAATCTGAATACATTCACCTTTACAGCTAAAAAAGCCTCCTCTACATGCTTGAGCTCAACACAATTTTGAGTTACAGAATCCCATGGGAAAAAAATGCCAACCTCTGATTTCAACAGGAAAATTGCTTCTATCTAAATACAGCAGATGCATAATTCACATTAAGGTCTAACAGTCTGGTGTTCCCAGCAAAGCTTGTTTTTACTCTGCAAAACTGGGGATGTTGCTGCTGCTGCCTGTAGCTCTCCCAGCCCACCTATAGGACAAGCCCTATATACACCTGCTCTGAATGCAGTGTACAAGTTCACATCCAAAATAACTGTACCTGGATTTCTAATTGTTAGCAAATCCTAAAGGCCTTAAAATGAATGTTAAGGAAGCAGACTTACAAACTGGGCTGATGTTTTGGATGAGCTGAGGTTTACAGAGCCACCAGTGGAGGCACATTTGTGCCACTGTGGCATTTTGAGCTCTTTCACACACGCATTTCTTGACTTTTGTTTCCATCTCGTGAAGCAAGGTGAGGTGGGGAGATATGAACTAGTGACTTTGCAGCTGGTGTATTAGGGAAAGTCAAAATAGAAGAGAATTGGTGTTTAAATTGCAGATGGAGGCAAAAATAAAGTTATCTAAGCCATGTGAGTGGCATCAAAAATGAGTCATCAAGGCTGGAAAATGGGTAACCTCTGATCCCTGAAACTAAGAAATCTGGCTGCTGTCGTGTTGCTGCTGATCTAATTTTTACACTTTCCCCTCCATACAGAGGAGACACGTTTCCACTGCATCCATCACAGCTAAACAATCAATGCCTGATCAGTCCCAATGCTTCACTCTCAGGGATGCACAATTAAGCAGCACCATGTTTGACACTGCAATGGGAGCGCAGTATTTTCTGGGAATGCCTGACAAGTTTCCATCGTAAAGAACACAAACCAAATGACCCAGCAGATAATGACAGCCAGTGCCCTGACAGTTAGATAATGTGCATGCTCCAAAGCAAGGCCAATTAGAAGCAATAAAAACAAATTTGAAATGTTAGAGCAAAGGTCAGAAATCCTCAGCCATTACCACAGGCTTGATTTTTCTGTTTTTTCAAGCGGTCACCAGCACCTATTTCCAGTAAGTGAGCAAGTGGTCATGTTTGCCAGATGCCCACCCATCCATTACAGCACACTGTGACTTCTGGGCCATACAAACCCCACTAAAGTGGTGTGTGGAGAATCCCAGCACTACCTGGAAATCTCATCAGGTCCATACCCAATGGCTCTGCCCTCCTAAGTGCAGGGGCTGGTTCATATTGCTTATAGAGAAGGCAGGTGTTAGAGGGTGTGCATATGTCTCTCCCTCCACCACAGAAGGGATCCTGCTGCTTGCCATCCATCCCTCAGTTCCTGGCCTCCCTCCCCAGCTCAGTGCAGCAAGACACATCTGCTTTATCCAGGAGACAGTGCCCAGAGGCAGGAATAATTAGTTTATAGCTGGAGCCACACCATCACATGAGAAGGAGCCACAATTACAAGGAACTCATGTGGCTCACACACAGCCACCCTTGTGTACCTCTGCTGACCCCAGAGCTGGCAGCTGCAGAGAGCATAGGAATGGGCTTTGTCTTGGCTCCTGTCCTCCCATTTCCTAAGGAGCAGCAGGACAATAATGGATTGCACTAGCCTGATGAGATGTAGCAGAAAATGGCAGTCTCCTGAGCTCCTTCAAGTTACCAGCATGATATTGGGATTAACATGCTGTGTGCATCAGACATTATCCATGTCCACCCACCCTTCACACAGGTCCCTGTCTCTGCTTTCAGAGCAGGAAAATCCCAGGCCAGGGTGATGCATGAAGTAACACAAATGCTGTAAATCTGCTTATTGAGCCCTGGCTTCCTCAGAGCAACAAGACCAGGGAAGGAGAAGGAAAGCAGGTGGGTATCTGCAGGCATACCTATGTGAGGATGCCTGTGAGAGCTAATCTAAATACATTTAGGGTTTAAATGCAAAGCTGATTAGTGAAACCACAGCGAGCTCTTATGTGATATGCTCCTTCAGAGTTAAAGTAGCCATAATTCAATTTATTCATTTAGCTCATTTCCAAAAAGTAAATTAAGGTGGAGTAAATTAAATTAAAACAGCTGACAGTACCTTCATTTCTTCATTTTGAAAGGGATTGTTAACATGGACCCAGGCTAGTTCATACAGTAATGCAGATTATTTTTGCCTGCTAGGCCCCCCATCAGGCACACCAGCTCCCCATCCTGAAGTATTTTTACACTCCCTCTCTTCAGGGAGTCTCCAAGAGCAGGACCAAGCTGGACATGTATTTGGGTTTTTGCATGTGCTTTAGTGTGCACGTGCTTAAATCCAGGGTAAAATCCCTGCAGCTGGCAGCCTGGTTCCCAAGTGTTTGAGAAGCTAATTGTTGTAATGAGGAATTTTGGTGAAGCCTCTGCTAGGAGCTGGCCAAGCACTGCACATCTCTAAACTCTGTAAATGAATCCTTTTCACTGAACCCATGCAAATGCCACCATTCAAAACCTGGAAGGTGTTCTGTAGTGACACTACAAGCATCTAAAGTTGCACAAAATGTGTAGACGTATGTGGGAGCAAGCTGTCAGATTATAATTACTAATAAAGAAAGGGGGAACCCCCCCAAAATATATATATTTTTAGGTAAAACATATAATTTGCCTCTAAACCTTAGTAGTGCTCCCATTACTAATACAATTTACAGACCTGGAAATCAAATTGAAGCTGTTTGACTCTTCTATTTTGCTGCCCTCATTCCATTTCCTCCCTCCTCTATAAACTGTAAGAGGTTTTGCTGACCTTTCACATTTGGTCTAGAACATTTTTTTCTGTTTGTTATACTCTGCTCTCCTCTTAGCCACTGAAAATGGTGGGAGAAAAGACAACAAGACAATTAATTAAGTTCAGGACAAGTGAGCTGGGGGTGGAAACAGAGACTTTTGGGAATAAAGCAGGGAGGTGGCTTCACTGCCAGCTCTCACATCAGTCATAGCCGGGCCAAAGAAAGCACAACCAGATGTAGGTGAAACCTCAAAAATCCTGAGCTTGAAATTGTAGAGAGGAGTTTTTCTGAAACACAGGTAGAGAACATGAACTGGGGAGAACATTCCAGACCCAGCGGGGCAGAAGGACCCGCACTCAGCACATGCCAGAGAGCAGCACAGCCTGTCAGCCCACACACAACCTCTGGGCACAGCTGCTCAGTGTTGAGATGGGGCTCAAAGTGACTTTTCCAGGCAGGAGGACCTACCTTTGGTCAGACTGTGCCCACACACAAAGACTTTCCCCATCCCCACCCCGTGTGGTGCAGAACACGGTGCCCATGGCCTCCGAGGGTGGTGGGATGGTCCCGTGGGCAGATCCAGCCTGTTGGAGACACAGCTGTGCTCTCATACATCATCATTAGAGCTGCAGAGTCAAGCAGCAAAAGGAGGAATTGCCAGAATAAAGGCTGTCAGAGCAATTTTAATTCAACCTCCTGGCAGATATGCCTTCTGATGGGGTCTTTAATTACCTCATCACAGGCTACTTTTTCTTCAACAAGGCTGCTGCTTTATTCAGGGCACGATGGGCAGACGGCAATTAATGAAGGGCCAGTCAATATTTTGTTCTGTCCTTTTTTCATTCCGTGTGTGGCCTCAGGCATTATTTGCCACATGCCATCAAATCCCCGCTCTTAGAATTATTAATCTTCTCCTGGGCTTTTCTCTCATGTGTATCGACGCAACACCTGTAAGATTCCCACATAGGAAGGAATTTCTTTTCCAACACTTCTGTGGGCAGATCACCTGGGTTTTACCCACAGGAAAATGTGGGGCAGACATGAGCTGCAGAATGCTCCACCAGCAAGGCCCAGGTGGGATTTTTCAGGATGCCCACACTGTCTCTGTGCAAAGCCCATCTTCCCTAACCTCTGCCAGAGCTGTTTAAACACTCAGGACATTTAGAATTTGAAATTCAACGTGTCCAGAATATGACTAACATGAACCTGGTGGCTCTCAGAGAAAAAATATCAGTGGTCTAAAGAGGGAAGATCTCCTCTGCTGATGCTGTGCTGGAGCAGGGCTTTGTTGCAGCCAGGGGGCCAGGGTGAAAGAACAGAGAAATGCTGATAAGGGCAAAGGGGTGAGTTTCAGGCAATGCAAGCTGACTGGCATTTGTGAATTTTTGACCAAAAGTTCTGTTTTTCCACCTTTGTCATTCCCTGTAACAGCTGTACTCTGCTGTCTCTTAATCTCTTACAAAATTCTCACCTTTTCCCAACCTTCTTTCAGAGGAGGACATTTCACACTTTCAGCCCAAGAAATCTTCACCTTTCCTCTGGCACAAGTAGCAAGAGGTGGGAGCAGGACAGAGATTCAGCAAGAGGAAGAGCTCCCTGTGCCACTGGCAGCATCAAAGGGAGCCCCACTCAAATGGTTTCCAGCGAGTGCACTGGGAGTGGAACTCTCTGGTCACTGAACAGCTTAGAAAAGGAACAAGAGGAGAGGAAGGGCATGAACCTTCATTGCTGTCCAACAACCCCTTTCTGCACTGCTCTCTCCTGCTCTGTGCCCACTTAACCCACCCTTAGAGAGCCGTCTTACTGTCCAGCACAGGCTCTCTGAGCCTCTGTCAAGCACAGCTAAGTGGCAGTGCTCTCTTCTCCAGCAGCTGCTGCAGGCAGCACAGAGCTCTCTCTTGCCCTGCTAGAAATTCATGGGCCTGCTGGCCTGTCACTCCAAAGAGCATCCAGCATTTTCAGCAAGGCTTTTAATTCATTAGCTCACAGAGGAAAATATTCTAACCTTCTGGCCCTCCTCAGCTGAGTCACTGAAGCTTTCCTACCTTGCCACAGACACAGAAAATAATTACCTGAAGGTAATGCTGATAACAGCAGACATTATCTTTGTGAACTGGGTGTTTGTTTGGGATCACAGGGTCTCCCTGCCATGAGGACTGCAGGACACTCTGGGGTTACTGCTTGAAACCTGACCTTCCTTTACAGGCTGTGGGAACGTCTGTGCTCACTGGGCTCACTCCAAGGGGACCTGGGGGGATGCTGGAGGAAGCTCAGTCAGAGGGAACGGGCTGAAGGGTTCTGGGAGAGGCTGGATGGGCTGTGCTGGGCTCCATCACTGGAAGAGGTTGCCCAGAAAAGCTGTGCATTCATAGTAAGTGTGAACACATCCCTGGAAGTGTTCAAGGCCGAATTGGATGGGGCTTGGAGCAATCTGCTGTAGTGGAAGGTCCACCATCCAGGGGCTGGAACTGGATGACCTTTAAAGTCTCTTCTAACCCAGACCAATCTGTGATTCTGTGATTTGTTGATCTACAGGTGGTATTTGGACTCCTATAGGCAAGGACAAGTGGAATTTAACCACAGGTCCAGCCAACCAGTTGGATTCACTTAGAGGCACATTAATCACATTATGCACAGAATACAGATACAGTTATTTCTCTTGACCCTTGAAATAAGCTGCATTTTTGGTAGCAGAGGGTGCCCCATCTCCAGCCTCCATATTGTTCTGTAAGCAGAGCTGTTGCATCAGTTGTTGCCTGTTACTCCTGATGATCCTGATTCCATTCCCACTGAACTGCCTGCATTGCCTATGCTGAAGGATGGCTGTTCTCTGACAGCCTGACTGCATGGACCTCGTAAAGGTGCCTGAATTTGGGTGCCAGCCCTATTTCTCACCCTCAGGTCCACCTCTCCCTTTTCGTGCCTCAGTTTCCTTCTCCAAAATATGGTGATTCCAACATAAACATTTCCTTCCTTACGGTCAGACATGCTCTGGAGGTGTTGCAGGTTGTTGCTATTTCCAGGCCTGTCATTCTAACACATTTTGGCTGCACTAATTCCCTCGAAGAGAAATTGTTCTGCCTGTCCTAGTCTGGGACAAAGCAGGCAATTAGTTGTCCCTTACACGTTTATTAACTCTGCAGCTTTCTTTCAATGACTATGTGAAATCCAGTAATGTTTTAATATATTTTCATAAGCTGTGGGCACAACATGTCCTGTTTCCACTAATAACCGTGCCATATAATTAGTCCTGATTACACAGATATTTAGTATCATTTTACATATTCCAGTCCTTTCCTAGTGCCACTGCCTAGCCAAGGCATATTTAAAGCCACAGCCATCTCCCTTCTGTTTCCCAGCAGTTTGCAAGAATTCCTTTTGGAGAGGATTGCAGTTAACACAGCAGCTTCAAAGAACAATTTCATTTCTCTGGTGTACATTTTAGGTGTATATATAGATATAAAGGCTCTGATCAAATGTCAGGTGACAAAGCCCAGGATACAAATAGAAGGCATTTATCTACTTACAGGGAAAAGCTGGTATTTGAAATCCATCAGGAAATTAACAACATGAATCTTTAAAAATCCATTCCTTAAACAACTGTTGGCTTAGGGCTGAACATTGACCGTGTTTAGGATTTTACTGTGAGGTAGCACTGCCCAAACAAAAGATCCCTCAGTGCATTAGGCTCTGGTGGGGGAACAAGAAAAATTTGCTCTGTGCAACCCGATTAGAGATGTGTATCTTTCCCTGCTGGCGTGGCTGTCTCTATAGAGATGGACATGGATATTTGATGAGATTAAAATGCTTCAGTTACCACTGTCAGTGGTTCTTTAATTTAAAGTGAAGAAAGCAAACAAACATTCCTTTTGATGAGGTAACTGAATGATGCTATGGAAAAGCACTTTGCTGTCAGGTGGTAATTAGGTTCAGTAATAGTTGTGGGTTTTTCGCCTTGGAGGCTGTGGCCCCTGGGAGTCTGAGAGAAATGATACATTCAATTTCCGGAGGAGAGGAAGATCCTGGATGCTTTTCTCTGCTAACCCTGCAGGTCTCTGCAGATAAGAGCATTCAGAACTGCAGTGCTGACAATCCTCCTTGAGCCAGCCTAAACTGTGGTGTCAAGATCACAAACAGAAAAGGGAGATGGGCTCAAAGCAGGCCTAACACAGGCAGCCTGGCTCTGACCACATATATAAGGAACTGCCAGAATGACTGCAATGAGAGGATTTTTAAAGGCTGCAGAAGAAACTCCAGCAATTGCTCTCTGGTCTGGGCTGATATTTGTAGCATCCATCTTACACATCACTAGAAAATCTTCAGTAGAAAAGTGTTCCTTTACAAACAAGGGACATTCCCACAGCTACTCTTTTAAGGGAGGAAAAAAGTGGGTAGAAGGAAGGGGTGAATCTCAAGGCTCAGCTGCCTCCCTTGCCAATTTGGAATTGCCTTTCCCATTGCAAAATATAAACTATATTTGGTTGTGCTTTTAAGACCCGAAACCCAAATGAAACATTCCAATTGGTCCAAATGCATTTAATTGAAATTTTTCAGTTTGGGGGCATTATTGCTGTTTCATCTTTCCCATGAAAACAGGTGCTCTGCTTCCTGCTCTGCTCCCCTCTTCATGTTGTTACACAGCTTTTCCAGCTCAAGGAGCGCTGGTTCTCCACAAACAGTTCAGTGATATCTCCCCTGCTCCTCACACAGGCTAAGGGACACTGAAAGGACACAGTTGGCAACACCAGAGAAAGGCCAGCAGTGCTGCAGGGAGCCAAGCCTGAGCATTTCACAGCTTTGTGCCTTGCTCACCAGTGCCTGACTCCACATCCCACTTCCTTTTGGACTAACACCACTGAGCTTGTTGTGAGACTGGAGTAAGGGCCCAGAGCGAGAGGAGATCCCAGGGAAAGTGTCCAGCTGGGCTGGGAGAAGGAGCCTGCCACGGGCTGCCAGCACTGCAGCAGCTCCAGGGGGAGGTGGAGAACTCTGCCTCAGCACAGGCTTGCAGTAACACCCTGAAGAGCTGAAAAAGTTTTCACTTCCAGAATTAAAACTTTGCGAAATAAAAGTGGGTCTGATTCACTCTCAGGAGATAAATGAAGGGTAAGCCCATTAAAGATACTGGTGTGAGATTGGTGTACAGCAGACAGAATTCAGGAAAGATATCGATATCTCCAAAATCCTCTGAATATTTTTTCAGACGTAAACCAGGTATCTTTCCTGATCATAAATGCTTTATTTCCAAATGGAATTTCAATAAAATAAGCACAGTTGGACTAGCACTTATTATAAAGCTGTAATGCAGTAGCACTGAAGTTTAGTCATGAAAGGTATTAAAAAGCAGCCAGGCTAAAGCAAGAGAAATTGCTTTCTGACCTACCGAGTTTTAGGAGTAGGTGCTAGTGGTCCCTCCACCAAGGAGTTCAGCCTGTAGTAATCCAAGAATGTCCTGGCCACATTTCTTCCAAGCTTCATATCTGCGAGTTTTTAATTAAGGAGCATTTCTTTAAAACATTAGAAATAATAATAATAATAGAGCAGAGTCTAAAGGTAAGTTATTGCTATTTAATGCAAGACCAAGTTTATTTTACATCAACCATCCCACAGAGCTCAGGCTTCAGGCAAAAATGACTTAGGCAGGCAGATAAGGTGAGGGTCATCTTGTTTCCTTCTTGTTTTCACAGGCAGATGCTGCATTAAAACACAGACAGGAGGAAACAATCTCCCTTTCCCCCATGCCTGGCTGCAGATCCCTGTGGTTCTCATGAAATAATACACTAGACAAAAGGGGCCCTCCAATTTCCACATTCAGGGAAAATAATTACCTTAAAATGCTTGGATACAGGCAGTATTTCTGTATCCAGGATACAAGGTCAGCTATTCCATGGTGTGAACCTGCCATGGACCAGAGTACTGAAGGCTGGGATTAATGCTGTAGCCCTGCACACCTTTAGCTCTGACCCCCAGAGTGTTGTCGGAGAATTCCCTGTTCTCTCCCTGTGTCCTATTCAGGACCTGAAATGGTGATTTTAGCACCAACCTGGAAGGACAGTAGGTTACCTTAACAAGTTCAGCAGTAACTCTGGTGTGTCTTCTCTCTATAGCCACGATTTCTCCTTCAGCTGGCCCCGAAACCCAGCATTAGGCAGGTGCTGCACATCAAAGCTGCCATGGAGACCTCGGGGGCACAGGAACCAGACCTTCCTGAAGACTCAGCTGCTCACAAATAAGCTGAATGACCTGTGGATTGCATTGAAAAACAGTATCCCAGACAACATGCCCATGGGGTGAATGTGCTGCTCATGTGAAAAGTCAGCATTAAGTTTGCCTTTACAGAGCAGCATCTCCTTATCATCTACAGGGTGATGTCCAGCTGGGAGATATCCAGTGGGCTTCATTATCCACAGCCCTGCTGTGGGGGCTGAAGGCTCCTTTATTTGCTCATTTTGAACTGATGCCTATGCAGGCTGCAATAACCACATGGTGCTGCAGGGCACTGCCCTGGAGGAGCATTTCAGCAGGGCTGCTGCAGCAGAGCTGAGATGGGAACAGAACCCAGGGAGCCTGAAGAGACATTTGCACCCACCACCCAGCAGTCCAGGAAGATAAACCATTGCTGGGTTGTTCTGTGTGCATGTATGCATGTTCTGCTTTATCAACAGTTATCTCCTGATGTTTCCATTAGAGGAAAATTCCAGAAGTGCAGCATCCCAGGGGCTTCCAGCAGCGCCGTTGAAAACACTGGCTTCTAAATGAAGCTTTTATTACCCGCCCACTTACATTAGACACATCAAAACAAGTGAGCATGAGACATCAGGTCCACACATCACTGTGGGATCTCTTCATTGTTTATTTATTTATTTGTAAGGAAGGTCAAACTGACGTGACAGTCTTTACTTCTGCAAAAATCCAGCCACCAGCTCTGCTAGTGCTGCAGTCAGGTCTGGTGGCTGAGGATGACTCCTGACACTGCTTTTCTCTCCAACAATCTTGTCCTGTTTTTCCAGCTGTGCCTGGGGATGGTTCCATGGGTCTGTCCATCCTGAGGGTCTATCCTGACACGGTCACTGCCATGCTAATACCACGTGTGCCGTGGGCACCTCTGTTCTCCTGGACAGCAGCAGGGCAGAGCTGGAGCAGCTGGTGCTCCTGGCTGTTGTCTGCATGGACATGCATGACAACATCTGCATGAGAGGCAGCTGTGTGGATCAGCACAGGCTCTGTGGATCAGCAGTGGATCTGTGGATCAGAAGGGGCTGTGTGGATCAGCACGGGCTGTGTGGATCAGCAGTGGCTGTTCCCTGCCCATGGCAGAGCCCAGTGAGCTCCCCTCTCAGCCCACCAGCACTGCTGGCCAGGACCAGCCCTGCATGCAGGGAGTCTCAGAAAGTTGGAGACAGCCTAAAGTTTAGCAATTCGAGGGAGGGCAGTCTTGCTCTGGAAGTGTTTTGTGATTGTTTCTGGAATTTGGGGATAGCAGTTTTGTTGCTGCGGATGTGGACTCAAAGCGGTGGCGAAGGTTAAGGGTTCAGAGTAGTCTGAGGAAGCGAGGAAGAAGGGGAGAGGGCTGTCAGACACTTAAGGGATTGAGAAGACTAACATGGCTTGATCTTGTAGTTTCTTTTATTTACTCGTCACTTTAAAGACATGAAGTGGTAATTGGACTCAGTAAAGTCTCTAGGACATTTTGTCAGTGCCAATCTCTGAAAGCTGCTCTGCCAGAAGTGGCCCTGCTGCCCTTTCCTTTGTCTCTTTTGTTTGCATGGTGGGAGGCACCTGACCTGCTGTCCTGGGGGAGGAAGCCCTTGGATGGCAGTGGGTGCAGCTGAGGAAGTGACTCCACAAGCTCCTGCCTTACAACTCAGCATTAATCCTGACCTGCAGGAATCCAGTTCCCCTGCTGAGCTCAGGTCTTAGGAACAGCTTTCTGAAGCTTAGGACAGTTAACCACTGGAATAACCTGCCTTAGCACATCAGAAAATCTCCAGACCAGAGGTCTTCAAGAACAGGTTAAACCCACAGCAGACACGAATGGTTGAGGTGTAACTGGTGCTGCATGAAGTTTGAGTAATGAAACATAAAAGAGCCTCTCAGGCCACTTCACCCCATTTTCCTACATTTCTGAACATATTTTGAAACCCCACAGAGACTTGTTTGCTAATATTGCCAAGAAAGATAAGGGCATTTTGCAGAGCCTGGACACACAGATAGATGGAGAATGTGAAGAAACTGGAATTGCAGTGCCACGTGCATACACCAAAAAGTCACAAAATAGGAATAACTTGCAGTCAGCAGTGATGAAAAGAGACTCAGACCAGCATGGGATAAAAAATGTGCATGTTCTAATATGAGTCTCTCCAGCCATCCTGCCCCCTCTGCTCTGCCTGTCACTTCTGCAAGGGATGAGCGGTTTCTGTCATGGAAATCAGGCACCTGATACATAAAACCAGGAGCAGCAGCATTGGTCTCTCCCTGTGACTGTCCAGCCTGGACAAGAGCTGGCGTGACTCCCTCAGCAAGCACAGGCAGCACGTGTGTACAGAACCAGTAGAGGAAAACAAATTAAAGCAATAACATTTGCATTTATCTCTGGTGCACGGAAGGTTCAAACTCCACTTTGGCTTACAGTGTATCCTGAGCACATAAATAACAACCACTGCAACCCAAGCCCACTTCTGCTGGGTGGTTTGGTCGGTTGGTTGGTTTTTAACCAGCTTCTTTTCTGCAATCACACGTGCTGTGTGCCCACAGGAGCTCCCTTCCTGCACTTGACAGAAGGCCATTTCCCAGCTATTCCCATCATGGGAGCTCGGCTCATACGAGACAGTCAAAATGTATTTGGGAGGGTCACGATGGAAACAGCTGGGTGTGTCTTCACCTTCACTAGTGTCTGGGGCTCCCTCTCATCTCTCTTCCTCCTCCATGCTCCACATTTCTACCTGGAAGTGGATACCAGTGTCCCTCCTGCGAACGCCCTTCTCACAGCATTCACTCTGTGAATGGCATCAGCAGATCTGGGGAGATTTCAGGACAGTCTGTTTATGCACAACTCTGCCAAATTTCACAGATGTTAGGAGGTTCAAGAATCGTGCTGGGCTCTGCAAAATCCCGCACGTTTATGATCCCTACCATGCCCCAGAGCCCAAAGCTTCCAGCCCTGGTAAGAAAGGAGGACAGAGGAGTGGGGACTCTCACAAGCCATTACTAGTTTTCAGCTGACACGATTCATTGAGCCTATTGTGAACAGTCTGCTTAAACTTGAGCCTCTGGAAGCGCAGACAGAGCCTTGTTCTGTCTGTGCATGGAGGCAATAAAAATCTCAATTTGGAAACCAGTTAGCAGTACAAGTCATTAGGGGAGGTACTAAACGTTGCTGCTTTAATAGCTCACTGATCCTTTAATAATGTCACTGCTGCAGAGCATGGTGGCACCATTCGCTCGTTTTTGTTTTGCTTTTTGAAATTCAGGGTCATTCCACTTTCAAGTGAGTGGATTATCTCTCTTTCCTCCTTCTGCCAGACACTGCAAACTGCTTTAAATAATTAGAAAAAAAGGATGGCTCCTTCAAATTCACCATCTCATTTTCATAAGGTCCAGTGTCATTGCTTTGGAACAGGAAGAGAAACTGTGATGGTGGTAAGGATTTGACAAGGGCAAAACAGTTAGCAGCCCCCACTCATCTTTGATAAGTCCTGTGGGGTCTCTGCCAAGCAGATTGGATCTCTGGTTTTATGTCTCATCTAGAGGACGGCACCTCCATCAATTTGAAACACTGCACTGGGTTATTAGCTTATGGAATTCATCCAAGTTTAGTCCTAAGCAGGATTTGAAATGTGACCATTCAGTCCAGAGGCACCACTGACCAGACCCACACAAGTCTTTTGTTTCAGACAAACAGCTTTAAGTTATTCTAAAGACAGACAGAGAGGAAGAAAAAAGATGGAAAGGGAGAAAGAGGGTAAGGAAAATGGGAACAAAGAGAAAGATGAATCTTTTTAATAGCTCAAATTAAAAACCAGAAGAAGCTCTTTGTTTGACACAACTGAATTTCACAGCAAATCTCAGTCCACCATGACAATGATCCTGTTATTTATGAAATTATTTTGTTTGGGAGAGTCCCAGATGACTGTGGTCAGCGAGCATACTGTCAGCTTCATACAATCTCAAGAGAAATATGGATGAGGTTTTCTCGTCTGTTTATAACAGCTTCCATCAATGGATCAAGCCCCTTCCTGACTCGAACAAGAGCTCTAATGGAAAATGGCATTACAGAGCTTTAAACCACCATGTTATATCATGCCAAGCCTGATCAGAGCTAGTCCTCTCTTTTAGCAGAGCTGTTTTCACCAGTTACTTACTTATTTTGTTTCACAGTGCTGATGCTGCTCTCTAATAAACAGATGCTGCCCCAATCTCATCTCATGGGGGGCCCACTTCAAGCAAAGTGTGACTGGGGCAAAATAGAGACTTGGTGGTGAAGGAAGGTGGGGAGAGGAGCTATTCCAAGGTTTTTTGCCAGCCTTTGACATGGTGCAAGTCTGGGTGCTGATGATGCATCCTTCCCTGGGACTCACTCAAGGGAAAAGTGTTACCAACGCCTAGCACAGGTGGTTACATATTTCAAAATCTTTATCAAAGGAGGAAGCTTCTAAAATGGGAATGTAGGGAGGGGATTGGGCTTTCCATAGCTCCAGTGTAAGAACTAGGCTCAAAATGGGAATTACTGGGCACACCCTCTCATGGTACTCAGCAGGTCAAACTCAAGAAATGCAGCCAGAGCATCCAGCCTTAAAATCTATAAATGCCCTGAACTGCTAACCTGGAAATAGCAAAGGGATTTCCCCAAGGAGAGCATTTTTATTCCCAAGAGCCCCAGCTCCTAAACCCAGATGGGACAGACGCTTTTGGAAGCAAAAGGTAACAGCAATGACGAGCGTTCATTTTTATTCCTCCTGTGTGCTATCAGGGAAGGAACCAGGCGGAAAGATCCCTGACCGACTTTTTCAGGCTTTCAGGCCCTTTTCCTGAAATGCTTGATTGTGGTGGAAGAAATTACAAAGATGGGAGTTGTGCGCTCTTCTCCCTGAGTAATCAGAGGCCTGTAATTTTCTCTCCTGCTCTGAAAGAGGAGATTGGAGAACAGGTGTCTTGGAGAGCACTGTTGTATCTCTGCCGGAGGGGCTGTGCTCAAGGACCACACTGTGTTTCCCATGAACTCATTTCAATATCAGCCATTGCTTTTGTCCTCACAAACTGAGCTGAAACAGGCAGAGCTCACCTAACTCCTGGACATGGGGAACACACAAGGTGGAGGTGCTGCACAGGAGCCAGTGGCTGGACAGAGCCAAGGGCTCCTGGCCCTGCCAGGGTGCTGCATCGAGGGGCAGCAGAGTATGGGGGAGCATCAGTGTGCCCCAGCTCTGCAGCTTGTGAGGCTGGGCACCTGTGAAGGAGGTGCCCAGCTGGACACATTCTGCTGCTGATGGAAACCTGCCCGTGACACTGAGCTGCAGAGTGGCTGCCACACGTGTGGCCATGAGAAGGGAGCACCTGACTCAACACAAGATTCCAGACACACAGACAGGTACAGGAAATTCAGGGTGCCCCGAGCAAGCACAGAAACAGCGAGGGCTGAGATGTGTCAGACATCACCAAAGTAACACTGGGAACACCACAGGGCCACAGGCCATTTTACCTCTGAATCCACATTCCTTTCCCAGAGCTATGAGCACGGTTTTACAGGGACACCTCTGACTGCTGCTCCATTATCCTCATGCCATCTTCACATTGCTCCATGCAAGTCACATTTTGTTCATCTTACGGTTCCTCTACACCAGTGGAAGATGGAAATGGGCCCTCCTGTAATCTGGCCTAAGGTATAAAATGACCAAAGAAAATTGTTTATTAAATATCTTGGCATTGCTGACTCCTGGCAAGGTTTTCTGAGGGACAGAGGTCAGAGCCAGGCTCACAGCTGAGAAAGAAAAAAGCCCTGAAAGAATGAATTTCAGCAACAGTACATTTTAATTTATTCAAATATTGCATCAGCATCGTTTCGTAAATTGGTATATGGTTAAAATTATGCATCTAAAACCTGATTGTAATAGCTTCTATCAAACTGTCCCAAAATTAATTTGGGCCTGAATTTACTGGTCTCACATTAATGTCTGATGGATCTTTAATAAGAATAGCAGGAAAACATAGAATGAGTCTCTTTTGTGATTTTAACGTTTTTGATCCTTGCTATTGTTTAATTCTGGTTACTTGCCAGCTCTGGGAAGGAGCCCTTGTGGATTAGCTGACCTCAGCTCTTTACACAGTCAATGAAAATTACAGAGCTGATTCTCTCTGATGTACTGAGAAGGGATGAGGAAAAGAAGGGGGAAGAAATTTCCAAGTGAAAATCCAGCATTCACAACCTTCTTCTATCGCTGATGAATGTTCTCAAATGCACGTGGGAAAAAACAGCATGAAAAACAAAGCCTTAACAGTTGTTTTCAGCTTGGCTGGAAGTGCAAGAACAGAACAATACTTTCCAATTGTAATTAAACCCCCTAAAATACACTGGAAAATCATAAGCTGAACTCTTTGGGGATCCTCTCAGTCCCTCATGTCTCAGCTCAGCAACATGATGATCCCTGTTCTTCCAGGTCTGGAAGTTCCCATTAGACATTCCACCCACGGCTTTGGGCATAACATTTACTACTAGCCAAACAAAATCAGTTTCAAGATAAATGGTAGAAAGTGTGTTTCGACACACCAAAGTGTGGATAAACCATTTCTCATCTCTAAATTGCTGGAAGCTCATGAGTTGTATAAATCACAACCAGGCATCAGTAATCTGTTGTGTGCTGCATTTTCCCTCTTCAGATGCAGCTTCCATTGTCAGACAGGGCATAGACAATAGCTTTGACAAGAGCAACCCTAAAAAGAAGAAATTAAGAAATGAGGTTGATGAAGAAACATGAGGTACTAAGAAACACGGGTGCTCCCTTGTGACAGAAGCTTGCATGTAGCTGGGTTTAAAGTTTTTGAGTAAAGCTAAAGGGAATTGAAGAATGCTGGCAGTGATTGCAGGATTCACTGGAATTTTAGGGGACCTTCCTTCCCTGGCTGGGGTACCACAGGTTCTGCTGTGTCCAAGTGGAACTATTTGCACTTGGGAGCACGGGTGTCTGCTCTCCAGTGTCTGAGTAGATGTAGATGACCTCCTGAAACCTACCTGAGGTCATCCAGCTGAAAAAGGACTCAGTCCAGTGGCTGTTAGATGGTCTAAGTCAAGATGCCTCTTAAGAACTTGCTCAGAGACCTGTTGGATTTATCCTGCTTTCAGCCAGTCTTTGTTAAGTCAAGACAAGGCACCATCTTGCATTTGTTCTGCATTCCCAAATGCAGGGAAGGGACCACTTATCCTCAGGAATTGGCTTAGCTCCTCTCTCAGTCTGTCCTGCAAGGAAAAAGGTCCATGGCCTCAGAGGCTGTGCCTTTAAAAACACTTGCAGTCTCCAAGTAATAGTCATGCTTCAGTGTGTTCAGCATTTCAGCTGAGCTCAGTACAAAGTGCAGTGATTTAAAGCTGGGAGATCAGGCGGGATTCAGCAAATTCAGAATTATTTATTTCTTTAGAGCAGAAAGTCTGGCTACAGATTATTTACTGCAAATGGGTCTGTTTGGGGGAGGGGAGGAAGGCAAGAGAGTAGAGAAGGAGTGAATTGATTGATTGAAATTTTTTCAATCAAAACAAGCACTTTTTAAAAAAGATTTAATGCTTTATTGAAAACCGTGAAATAATTCAAGAGTCTGGAGCTCTGCTAAGTGCAGATCATAGAGATGAGGAGGGGGGAGTAGAAACAAAAATTGTATTCTGTTGGGGAAGGGAAGGAAGAAGAAAACAAAAAAAGGGGGGGGAAGAAAAAAAAAATCATTGTCTTTGTTTCCTTGTCTACGTTAATGTTTTTCTCTCCCTGAGTTATCTCCCGTATCTGCAAGTATTGATTCAGAATAAGGCACTGTTGGTCAGGCTGCAGGCAGCCCAGAGCTCTGCTGGGAGGGGAGTGTTTCCAGGGCTGCCAGAGCACAAAGATCCAGGGATTGGCTTTGCAGTGGGAACTGTGCCTGGCCAAAGCATAGCCAGGGCTCCTATTCCCTCTGCAAGGACCAGGCTGGGCTGGGCTGGGCTGGCAGAGAGGGATGGGTCAGTGCTGAAGGGCTCGTCGGGCATTTTGCTTTGGAGTGAGTGGTACTGAAGGGTGAGAGGACAGCCAGAGCTAAATGAAGTAATGATGGAAGGAAGGGCCATCAGGCCATGAATGCCAAGACCTCATTTCTGCCTCCACTGCTCCCTCAGACTGAAGGGCCCATCCCACACCAAGGTTATCTGCACGAGGGGGGCTTTCTCCCCAAAACAGGGACACACATGAGCTGGGCCAGAGCTTTCCCACATCAGCTGGACACACCTCACCACACGTGGTCACTCCAGAGAGGTGGTGCTGGAAGGTAAGAAGAGGATTAGACCTATTTCCAGTAGGTAGAGAAACTAATGATATTTTTGCCTTTGTAGGGAAGAAGTAAAATATTACTATAATCTCCACCACTCCTAAATTAATTGCCTCTTTGCTAATATAATTCCCATTCCCAGATAAATTTAGCTTTTTCTAAACCCTTTGATTTTTCTGTTGTGTTTTACATTCAAGCTGGAATGCAGTGATAAGGCACTATGCACATATATATACAAATATATATACTTAATCTACACACACACAAATATAGTTATATATAGTCCCTGCCACAAATAACACTCCTCTGACTATGTCACAAAGACCTCTCTAAAACAGTTTCTCACTCAAGCTGGGTTGTTTTCCTACATCCTGTCCCCTGGAGAAGGGCTGCTGGCAGCAGCAGGGCTGTGTCCACAAAAGGATGCTGGAAGGGTCTGCAGCTCTCCCCTTCTCCACTGCCTGTCTCTTCCCCATGTTTCTCTGATGGGAATAAGCCATTGCCAAAATTCAAATCCACCATCTCCTGTCATTGTCACTACAATCAACTTTCCTGGAACAGCTGGCAGGGTCTTACTGTACAGTCAGTGTAGGAGTGGACCTTGAATTTGAAAAGGGCATCTCTGAGGAAGTTCTTGTGAGGGAATTGAGCACTGATTGGTGGGCCAGCTTTACAGCCACTGCCATCCTTGGTGAAAAGGGGCTTCATTGCAACATCCTCGTGACTGTAATTTAATCAGCAGCCTCTGGTTAACTTATTTTGTGTGACTCTTCTCCTATTAAACCCATCCCATTTTGCTACTGGCACAGTTTCACTCTCTGCTTGTGTGGAAATAGAGATATCTATTTCCACATTACTTACAAGAAATAATTCCGGGATCACTGTTTGCCTCTGCTCACAAGTTCCAGTATCATCCTGGAGGAGCCTCACTGATCCCCAGCTCAGGTGACACAGCAGCACCAACCTCTGCGAGACCTGGAGGGAGCTCCTCCCTCTCAGAGCCACTCCTGGCTCTGGTGTCCATGTGGAATCACTGGGAAATATTCACCCACGGATGCCAAAGGATGTTTGCTGCAGCTGTGGCCCTGATGCAGAGGGCTGGGGCTGTCTCTTCAGTGAGCAGCACCTCTGGTCACTGCAAAGCTGCTTGGATGAGCTCCCAGCTGCATCCCAGGCTCTTGTGGGAAGCAGTGGTTGCCTGCTGTAGAACCACAAAGCTCCCGAGGTTGGTTTAATTTCAGCTTCATTTTGTCTGGATACTTCAAGGGCTTAAAAAAGGCTGATCAGTACAGAAAGTCCAAGGAAAGCTGAAAAGATTTCTGGACTTTTGGCCACGGAATAGTGATAGAGAATGTGCAAATACATAAAGGCTGCTGTAGAGCAAGATAAACTTTTCAGCATCTGCTGGTGATGGGACAAGAAGCAATGGCCTTAATTTACAATAAAACAGATTAAGATTAGACTTGAGGGAAGCTTTCCAGTGATAAGACTAGTGAAGCACTAGAAAAATATCTCCTGGAGAGGCAGTGGCATGTCCATCTTAAGACAGAATTAGGGAAAACAGTTATGACGCCAGGGGAAAGGAGAGTTGAACCTTTTTGAGGATGGAGGGGTCAGCAAAGGGTTGCTTTATATCTCAGTTCCTTAGGCTCAGATCTTGCTGTATAAGAGCACTCTCCACCAGGTTTTTTCTCAGTCCTTAGTAAGGCAATTACAACAAGCCTCTGCTCCTTTTGCATTTCCAGGAAGAAGAGTAAGGGGCACAGAATCACTTCTCTATAGCTCACAAGCCCCAAAAGACCACTCTAACCAGCTCACCATTCACCACTCTGCCCAGAGATTGAAAATTCAGCTCCTCTTTAAGGGCACCACTGTCTTCAGCTGGATGGAATCCCAAGTCCCCTGTCCCACATTCATCTGCTCTTAACTTCTAAATTCAAACACTGTTCTTCTTTAAAAGCCTCTCTGCCTTCTGCTGCTAATTAAAACATTGGTTGCACTCCGGGCTTGCTTTTCCAAGAGGTCTGGACGGCATTGCAGGCAGTTCAGACAAACAAACAACCAGACAAACAGAATCCATTAGGAGCTGCCACTGCTGACTGTCGCCCTTTTGCATACATCACAGTGAAAAGGTTAATGCTTCCCAAAAGGGGTGGAAGACACGGGAGGAGGGGAAGGGCAGGAGGGATCCAATCCTGCGAAGACCAGATGTCAGAGATGCTCAATACCTCACAGAACGGGCTCCCCCGCGAGCAAGGCAATTGCCCATCTCTTGGCAAAGCTTCCCTTTGAGGGATCTATAATTTATTAGGGAAGGTGGAGTGCTGAATAAATCGTGCATGGAGATGAAGCAGCGCTGATCACTAACTCAAATCCC
The DNA here is from genome assembly GCA_013397195.1 of Hylia prasina. Taxonomy (NCBI): domain Eukaryota; kingdom Metazoa; phylum Chordata; class Aves; order Passeriformes; family Sylviidae; genus Hylia; species Hylia prasina. Next base: position 774,508 of record VYXD01016284.1, read on the forward strand.
TGGGAGCTTGGCATTTCCAATCTTTAGCTCCCATGTGCGTCCCCCCGGTCCCTCCGAAGTGAGCCAGCCAAAGAGTTGAATATCGACAAAACATAATGAGCTCATTGAGATCTGAGCGCTGCAATTAGCAGGGTGGAATGGAGCAGAGGGGCTGGGAGGCAGACTGTAATTATTTATAATGTTGATAATCACTTACATGTAGTTAAAAATATAAATACAACCCAATGCTTGATGGCATTAACTACCCCTCAATTAGCTCCGTGCCCACTAAGTAAGCGATACCCAGGTACTCATAGGAGAAAGGCTAAAGGTCTCTGTCTTGTGGCTGCGCTCACAAACTGTTGGTGGGTGGGTGGAAGAAAAGCATTTAAAGAAGGTACCTTTGTGATAGCTCACACCACTGCCTGTTGCTAATGGAGTTGTGAAGGAGACAGCTCAGACAACTGGCTCCTGTTCTCGTGGTGGTAGATCACCCTCTGCCATCTTCTTTCCTAAATTTCATGGTATCTCCACAGGTTCTCATCCAGATGACCAGAATTGGATTAAATCAAGGAATTCCAGTGCAGAGAGAGCCCCCACTGGAGGCGAGGAGCCCTTTTCTGTGTGACAGGCTGGTATCTGTTGCAGTCACAGAAGTTCCCGTGGTGCATTACAGGGCCACTTGAACTATCATGAAAAGTACTCAAACTCCAGCCCCACATGTCCTTGCACAGCTCACCTCATGCTGCTTCTCCTGTGCCTAAACCAGCTTCTTTAAAAATAGCTTGAGTCCCTCTGTGCTGCAGATATTTCCCTGCTCCTGAAGATTTTGACTGAGTCGTTTTTTCAACATAGTCATCCAGTCTGGATGATTCCAGAGATGGACAATCAAACCCTTTCCTTTCTAGCATTATCCCATCTCTCTGTGGATAGCAAATCCAAATGTCTCTGTTACAAAAATATAAGGGATTTTATGAAAGAGTTGGTCCAAATACAGTCACGTTTTACCAGCAAGAGGTGAGGGAGAACAGCCAGTGGAAAGCAGCAAATCTGAGTTGTAGGCATGCTCTCAGGGAAGATTCCATACCTGAGAACACCTTCACCTGACAGTCAGCAGAAAGACTCTTATTATCCCCATAGTGCACTGCATTGGCATAAAAGTTTTAATGGAAAACCACAAGAAAGAGGGAGATTGCTGTACATCAAAAAGAAACACATTTTGGTGTGGGAGTGTAGGTAAAACCCCAATCTGCCTGTACCATTGATTTCCTTCCAGGTCAAGGGAGCATTTAACACACTGAGGTTAAACTTGGAGCCTTTTCAGTGCATATTTACAAAAAAGACAGCAGAGGAGGAATGGCCACCAAAGTTTAGGGGGGGAGCTTAACGAAAACATGGAAAATGGGGAAAGGAAAAAAAAAAAAAGAAAGAAAGAAAAAAAGCAGGGAGAACACAAACAGGCTGTGTTGCAGTTGAAAAAGCTCTGAGAAAATACAGGCAGTGTTCAGTGAAACTGAAAGGGAAAAGAGCAAAAGCAGAGTAAATGGAAATTGTTCAAAGATAATTGAATGTATGTCCAAGCGCTGGCGTGTGCCAGCCAGCAATAAATACACTGCCTGTGAAAACAAGCTGGTAGGGCACAGGGAGGAACTTAGAGCAAACAAGGGGAGCAAGGAGCACCTGCAAGTGAAGTGCAGGGACCAGGAATAGGGGACAAGGGATGACAGGCTGGGAAGGAACTGGTGAGGCTGGAAAGGGGGCAGAACTACGTGTCCTGAACTGCATTCAAATAGGACCCCCAGGTCTACTTTGAGCATGCTGGAAACCTGAAGGAAAGGCAGCTGGATCACAGTGCAAGGGCCTGGCAGTGGGTGGGGGAGTTGGTATTTTTGGGACTGTTGTGTTCTGGTTGAACAACCAACCATTCATTTAGTAAGATGGTCAGGAAATCAGTCCTTGCTCTGTACGCGGCTTTGCAGGGACTGAAGCAGCTAAAACAGAAATATACCTCAGCTGTTCTAGCAGACAAAGAGCAGAGAAAGCACAAAAAGGACAGGGAGTTTCTCACCTGTCTGGAAAAAATATCCACATAGAACAGGAATAAAAGATTCTTTCACAAGAAATAGCAAGCCAGTTCAGACCATGCCTGACCAACTCCAGCAGCCTGTCTTTGTCACCAGCCAGTGTCCAGAGGAAGCTTTGTAAGATTTACACCAAGGGATGAGCCCCTTCTCTCTGTATGAGGATCAGGAGTGATCCTGCAGCAAGGAGCTGTCCCTGGGCTGAGCAGGTAAGTTAAACTGCCCTAAATTCCTTGGGTACAGAATGGGACAAACATGGCTCAGCCCTTTTCAGAACCCATTCCCCTTCCCTGTCACCTGGAAAACCTACCAACACCTCAGGGAACACCACACAGGCACAGCCTTGAGTCCTGAGCCTGGAATCAACATTTCCTGCAGCACATCCTTAAAAGTGGTGCTCCCAAAGCAAAAATTAATCTAGAATTTACAAGGTGTAAAAAGCTGGTCACCACAACAAATAAAACAATACCTGCCAATAGCAGAAACCTTTCAAAGGCTCCTGGGCTCCTCCATCTGACATAAATTAAAAGCAAAGTTTTTAAGCAGAAGGGGATGTAATGTTTGCAACCCCACTGAGGAAATGCAGCAGCACAAACAGGAAAAGGAGCCATGTCCTCACTTGGTCCATAAGAACATGCCTCTCCTTCATCAAGCTGACGCTTGCATGAGAGAAGACAGTGTAGATACATTGTCTGGTGAGAAGACCAGGGACTAGCATCAAAAATATTTCCACAAAGGTTTTCTAGGAGAAAACGCCCTTGCCCCAGCTACTTTTGGACTTGCTGTACACTGCCTTCCTCACAGTTCTCAGGAAATAAGTGCAGTGGTGGCTCAGCTCTCACAACCATGGAGTTGACTCAGGTTCAGCAAATGCAGGCACAAGGAAACAGACCAAGGGAGAGGAGAGCCCACTGGAAGCAGCTCCCCTGTCAAAGCATGGCTCCCGTGAAGAACAGCCAGCAATTGAGCAGCTACCCAAGAACTGCTTGGCAAAGTAATTTTGAGCTGATGTAGCTGATAAAATGTGGGTCTGTTTGCAGATCATTTGTCAGAGTATGCCAGACTGCTCAGAAGAAACACTTGAGCTGACTGCAGTTCTGGGGGTTTTTTTAATTTATTTTATTTTTAATGTCAAAATGACCATAAGTGTTTTTTGTTTTCCAAACCATGTGTTTCTAATAAAGAGCATATGTTATTATCAACTACTATTTAAAATATGGAGAGAAAATAAAAAGTAGGACCTTTCCAGTGGAAACAACCTCAGCATTTCAATGATTTCAATGCTACAATATTTGTCTCTTTTATGCAACCAGATAAACTCTAATTAGTTCTGACTAAAGCATCTGCTTTACCAACACCTGATCTACAAGCCAGGGAATCCAACAGAGAGACTACTGCTTATTTCAGTGTGTTTTGTAGATGTTTCATGTTGGATTAACTAGTGAGTTCAGTCAAAAACCCAGAGAACAAGGGTGAAATTAATTCAGGCTCCCCAAAAAGGAATGAAGAGATTCTGGCAAGCAAATTCTGAAAGCACAAAGGTGTCTCGACCCACCACCCTTTCATTTCCCTGTGTCTCTTGCAGTACCCTGATGAACATTAGAAGAATTTATGATGGAAAATGCCAACTCAGCCGAGCCTACAGTGGCTCCAGAGCCCTGCTATTCCTGTCCCAAGAGCACGATTTCTTTATTGCAGTGTTTTTCATGGATGCTGAAATCCCCTTTATTCTCCTCTGAGCCACTGTTGCCTTTGATTGTACAGGAGGGATTTCTAAATGCTTATTTACTACCATCCTCTTATAGTTCCTGCATCTTGGAAGAAAGGGAGACCAGTTCATTTTGAAACAAGATGTTCATCTTTTCGACGGCTAGCATAGACGGGGGCGTCAATAAATTAAGGGTTCTAGGGATTAATTGATTGGAACAAGGTTGGTTAACTTTATGACTAAATGGGAACTAATCTGCTAGCAGACAAACTGGAGCTGGGCTACATTTGTCCTCCATGAGTCTGGGCTGTGAAAATGAAAATTTGATGATGATAGCAGTAATACAAACAGGGATGCTGAGCGGAAAAGGAAAAGGGAGGTTTTTCTCTCTAAAGGAAATGTACACAGGCTCTGCTAGATCTGAAATGATAGCTCGCTCAACCTCTTTTCTTTGTGAAAATCACTACTTCTGAAACAGAAATTCTAGTGAAGGAAAGATCCTATTATCAGCAGCAGTCACATTTCACAGCAATGTGATTAACTGCCGGTCACATGCTCCCCTCACTCTCCACTTCTAGACAGCTCAATAATTTTAACGAGGAAAGAAGACCGTCTTTCCCTTTCTTCCTTCCTTCCTTTCTTCCTTCCTCCCTTTCCCTCCCCCTTCCCTCTTTTCTTTCTTCCTTCCCCTCCCTTCTCTCCCTTTAGACTTCCCTCACAAGGCAGGCAGTTGAAGCTGACCCTTAAGGAAAACCCCACCGGGACCTGGATATCACTTATCAAGTCTAAATATGCTGTCCTGGTCCAGGTTGATGTGAAGTGCGGCAGCCACGTCTCAGAAATCTCCCCCTTTCAGAACAAAACCAGTCACCTTGGCTAGGAAATATACTACTTCCATCACAGTCACACTTCAATCACCAGCCTTTCCCTTGTCTCAGCTCCTGTCCTTGGTTCGGAGTATTTACAGCCCATCTGTCTGTCTCAAACACACTTCTCACTCAAGAGGGAAATTAATCTCTCCTTCGCTCCCCTCTCTGCTTTCTCTCTCCTTCTCCCTCCCCCCTTCCCCCAACACTTGCAATTTGCCATGAACAGCTTCCCTTTTCTCATCTGAAATTCTCGATGACTTTGAAAATTGACTGCACCCACACACCTGGGCACGGTGAGAGATAATTGATTGCATTTTTATTTAGTCTCTTCCCTAAACTGTTTTCCTTGCTAATGGCCAGTTCTCTGCAATTTTTTTTTTTTAAACTGACACTCAGTGTGAGGGACTGAGGGAAAAGGAAGAAATAACCAGCTGCTGAATATTGTCTCTCCTGCCTCTCCAAGGAATTAAAAGCTCAATGAGTGATGAGGATCTTGCGTGGAGACAGATCAGCTCTCACAGAGTCCAGGTGATAGAAAGCTTTGCAGGAGACCCTCTGGAGCTTTGCAAAGGGACATGTCCTGTAGCACTGCTAAAAGCAGAGGTCACACAGGCTGCCTAGCCAGTAACTAGGGGTACCTCCATGTTCTGCTGCTTCACTTTTAAGGCTTAAATTGCTCCCTGCTCCTGCACCTTCTTTCCAAACAGAGCAGGCTCCCTCCTCCCTCCTCAGCAGGGAGACTGAGGCATGTGAGAGAAGGGTAATTTCCATGGCATCTCATGAGATGGGAGGCATTACATCTGCCAAATCACAGAACTGGGAGAGAGAACACCCTGCTTTTGTGCCTAGACTGTCCAGCTTGGTATCAAGTGAGGACAGAGGAACCAAATTATTTAGATGCGGGCATTGACCTTGGACCCTAAGGGCAAATGAAGGCTCTTAAGAAGTCAGACATGTTTTTCAGGTAAAATATTGGCTGTGATGTCTCTGACTCAGTTTCCCCATGGTAAGAATGATAGGCCAGTCTGATTGTGAATCTGCCTCTCATCATCAGGAGTTGGTGGCAGCTCTCTTATGTCTCTCAGGCTGAAAAGATATTACCAGAACATTTGCTCCCAGGAAAAAAACCTGCTTCTCTTCCTGTCCTCTAACTCATCTGGAAATCTTACTCCAGAGGGTGTAGTGGAGATTATGGAGACTGAAATTAGGATGGAGGGATAAAGGGTGGATTTCACAGGTGGAGTGAAATGGAATAGGTAAAACCAAGTCAATCAGCTGAACCTAGAAGGCTGGTTAGGTGAATTCTTCCTGCTTGTGATGACCTCCTTAAGGTCTTGTTTCTTGGTAAGTAAAAACTGTTCTTTGTGCTGAGTGGTGGCTCTCACCACAGGAATGTGCTGAGAGAAAAGCACAACTGTCTGAGGTGTGCTGGGTCAATCCATCTGCAGCTGGGGGCCCACCAAGATCAATCTGGAGACAGATGGCAACGCAAGAGAAGCCACTTCTGAAATGACACACAGCATTTAACCCTCAAATCCTGACAGACAGATTCTGTGTATCCAACTTGCCTGGAGAAACTGAACACACCCCTGGGCAAAATCATGTTTATATCTTACAAAAGAAGTAATAAATGGGGAAAGGCCACAGTCCAGAGTTTGAGGAAGATTATGAGCATTTCTTTTTGACAGTTTGGTTTAGCTGGGCAAGTAAAAGAGATGGGGCTCCTGGGGAGAAGGAAGGAAAAGGTCTAGATTCAATCTGTGGTAGGCACAAGACTCTGATTTCCACTGTATATATAGCCAACAAGATCCTAGCACTAAAAGCAGCCTTCAGCCTAATTCTTTACTGGGCCACTCAGGACTGAGAAAAAAATGAGAGAATTTGCAGTCATACAAGATTTCTGCAGTGCAAGATGAGAGAAATCCTGTAAAGTACCTTGATTTTGCCAGATTACTTGCCAAAGCTTAGAGATATTTTGGCACTATGCAGTTTAAAATATATCTTGTGCTTTAGTTCAAGTCTGTACAGCAAAACTGGATCCAAAAGAAACTTCTCCATGCACAGCTGTAACCTCTCCAGCAAACTGCGAGTTTGCACTTAGCTGGGCTAAGCCAATTTACCTCAAGTCTCATAAAGCCAAAGCTACTCTAACATTTTGCTAATCTGTAAGAGACAGGAACATCCTTCACTTCTAACCTTTCCAGCAAGATCAGCTGATTAGATACATCAAATACTGGTGTCAGAGATGAGCCAGAGCAGCAGCAGTGGGAAATAAGATTTAGCCCCCACTTTCATTTAATTTTTATGATCAAAATGTTTCAAAACCCAGTTATGTCCAAGGGTATCCTCAGGTTGGATGAAGGTGTCAGGCAGATACTGGACCTTTCTTTTCTCTTAGTCCATTGCAAAAGACAGAAAGAACAGCCTGGTGCTTCCAGGAACGCAGGGCATGTTTCCAGGGAGAGATTCCTGGGGGTACATTTCTGAAAGATTTTGAGGCAAAGCTTACCCAACAATAGCATTTAGAAGAGAGGATGATATTGTTAGGGAGAATATAGGTTTGTTTGAAATATTCACCCTCTCCACACCAAACTGTTTCCCCTTTTGTCTATTTCAGTGAGCACACAGTTCCTCTCTGCTTTTATACTCTGAGATGTTTACATAACCTTCACTCAAGGACAACAGATTTAAGCATAAACATGTTTTATCCTTTCCTTTCACCTCATCCATGGATTTCTGTAAATTCAAGAATGAAGAAGTGCTCCCCAAGGCAGGCCCCCCTTTCATCAATGTGCATTGACCTCAGGGCTCAACCTTTGGCTTTGCCAAATCTGTGCAAACACAAAATTTGTACAGGACTGCCATCCAATTCTGTTTTAACATTCCCTTCAGAAGTCAAACCTTCTTGTTATTTATTGTCAGCCTTCAGACCAAAGCAACAATACCCATTCCTGGTGTGCTGACCTGTCACGACCTGCCCAGCCTTCTTGGCTATGCCCAGCAATACCAAAAATCATTTCCAGGGCTGCTGGCTGTCAACAAGAGTTAACTTTTCCTGACCCTACACAGCTCTATCCTTACCTGTGCCTGAAGGCCAGAAATTGGCAGTTTCTCTACCTGCCAACTGGAAATCAACCTCCTTTTTTTCCTTAGTGCTCCATTAATAGAAACTCAGAAGCAAAAGGATGAGGGAATCCAAGTCCCAGCCTTGTGGGAAGATTTCTTCTGCATCCCTCAGGCCCTGGATCAGGCTTCTACCCAGGCAGTAACTACTTGAAAAGAAAGAGCTGCTGTAATCTTTGGAGCCAGCACAGGGCAGAGGATCATCCACAAGTGTTAACCCTGCTCTGGTCTGCCAGGACCTCAGCTCCTTCCTTGACTCAGAGCATCATTTTTGGGGTCAGCTATCTCTAACTCAAGTACTGGGTGTGACTGGGTATGCATTCCTGTGGGAAAGAAAAATCTTAAATCTGAATCCCAGAAGATGAACTCTCCAATGGGCCACATGGCCCTGACTCTCTAAGCAAGGGTTTGGGTCTTTGTGGCCAGGCTGGGCTTTTCTTTTTTTTTCCCCCCCCCAAACAACAGGGGAAACGTAACAAACCAACCATTTAATTAGCAGGTACTGCAGAAAGCAGGAAAAGAGCAATGCTGTACAGAGTGACTGTGTTTCCTCTTGATTTATTTCACACAGACAGAAGTGCTAGTGACAGCAAAAGGAGTAATACTAATTCCTGAAAGAATAATTTAAAAAAACAAACAAAACCCCAAACAAACAAAACAAAAAATCCACAGAGCCAACAAGAACTTAACAGAGCTGTTTATATGCAGTCTGTAAAAAGAGCAAGGCCCTACTTGATCTGTCCTAGAACTGTTCTCTTTGGGACATCCTAAATGTAGCTGATATTCCACTGAAGCATGGGAGATTCACTGATCCTGCCCACTCTCATCAATAAACGTCTCCATACACCAACAGGAAAAACAGAATATTGAAGAATTGGTTTATGCATTATGTACATTGATAATTTGTTTTTTATATTTCTCTAGCTAGAGTCCAAAGCTAGAGCAAACATCTTAATCTCTACACATATTCCAAAGCTTCAGTTCCCCCAAGTGGTCTGAGCTGGGTTAGAGCCGTGATGGAGCCACTGCCACAACTCCAGTGCCACACACACCTAACAGGTGGCACCTGAGACCCACCAGACTTTACCCTGCAGCCCACCCCATGCTGCTCCTGGGCTGACAGAAATCTCAGCTTGCCTGAGCTGTGTGTGACCTAAATATGGTTTGATGCCACAAGACCACGATGGAATCCAGAACAATTTCACTGTCCTGCTCAGGAAGATTTGCCACTCTCACAGTAGTCATGGATACTTTTAAAAAATGTGATTTTTCAGCCCAGAAAAGGATGCAAGTAGGTCCTGATACCTGACAAAGCCACAGAAGACAGAAACTGAGTGGGAACAAGAGACTACCTGGTGTAGGATAAATTTTGTGCTGCTTCTGCAGGCTTTGTCTTGTGGAGCAGCTGAGATAGGAGTGAGCTGATCTGCACAGAGCACAGCCCCTGTGCCAGTATTCAGGCTCTGAACCTGACAGAGGTAACAGGAAAACAATATGTAATTACTGTGTTTGCAAATGCAGGGATTTGAGGACTCTTGGGTAAATAAGAGGTGTCCTCAGCACAGAGAAGGGAATTTAGTGATATTTAGTAGGAAGAGCTGCAAGTACAGCGTGACAGAAATGTCAAGTAACCTCTAAATGAGAAGAATCAGACCCTAAATTTTCGAGGAGGAGCCCACTGAGAAAGCATGTGAGAGAGAAAAGACAGCAGAGTTATTTAAAGTGAAGATACTGCCAGGATCACTTGGGTACAGGAGGCTTTGTAAGCAAAAGAATCAGAGAGATGCTAAAGGCCTTCTTACAGATCTGTACAACATTCCCTGCCAGATGACCAACATGAAGAAATGGAGAGGAGGTCCTAGAGCTGCAGAAGGCTCACCTGCATACAGAGAGACAAACTCAAGCCTTACTTTTTGTAGAACGCCCAGGGCTGCAGGTGAAGATGATCTGTCTCCAAATGGAGATGAACAAGAAGCTGATAAACATGCCTGGACTGGGCCTGGGCTTTAGAGGGGACAAGAAGGTACTACAAAAATGCTGGAGAAGCTCAGCTTGGAGCAGATACCATTGGAAAAAACAAATCCACTATGTGCAGCATGCAACTGAAGGAAATGAGGTGGTCTCATGTCCATTTGCCAGTGGAAATGTGTCCACAAGACAAAACCTGCTGAAGGGGTTGGCAGCCTTGTTGCATATTTTCACAGAATAAAAAGGCACTCAGTAGGCTATTGAGAGGTCTTTACTTTTCACCTCTAAATCTGGTTCCACCAGATGAGGGTTGAGGCACAGTGGCATGGGCAAGCTCTCCCGTGGATACAGTTTTTTGGGGCTGTTAATTCAGCACTAAATTCACACACATGGGAAACATTCTCATCAGAAGCTATAAAAGCAATTCCTTGTATATGTCACACCATTCACAGTGTCTCACAGCCACTCTCTGGAGCTTTCAAATACAGCACAGTCAGACCTGCTGAGACTTAGAGACACTGGGTCACCTCTGAATGCACAGTAAGAGCCTTTCCCTACACCCTGGTGACCTGGCTGGTAATGGATGTTTCAGTGAAGAGCCCAGAAACACAGAAACAGTCTCACACCGACTACATTTGAGAGTATTGTGCTCTCAAAACCACAGCCTGCACTCAGCAGCTCTCCAGAGCTGCTGGAGGCAGCTGAAAGCATCTGCTCCTTCAGGGAAACTTAAACCTGCCTCCTGGTATCCAGGAGGGATCCTCCTGAAGCACCCAGCTGCAGCAGGGTAGATAGCATTCTCTCCCTCTCTTGCTGTGCTACATTCTCATTCAGCTTGGGCAAACATTTCTGCCACGACTGAAGGACGCTGTTGATGATGCAAGCGTCCTAAGCTCAGAATTTAGTCACTCGTAGCTGTGTTCATCTACTCCTGCCTCTTCACCTCAGTCAAAATCCACTCATGGACCTCACTGAAAGAATCTGTTGTTCTCTGGAAAGAATATAAGCACCTGCAAGTGCCAGCAGGGGAATTCTCTCTGTCAGTGTTTGCGACAATTTTGTGACCCAGTCAGTGGACACAGGGGCAAACAAAACCATGAAGTGAGGTCTGAACTCAGGACATGGGTGCTGGCATGAAGAGCAACAACAGGAGGGAATCTGTGGGGTGCACATTCACATGAGTGCATTTCAGTGAGCAGCAGGGCTGTTCTGCATCTCCACAAGCCCTTTCACCCTTGTGCTCCACTGGCTTGGCTGAGCTGTACACCAAGGTGAGCAAAATGGAATTTGCCCACCTGGGCTTGTGCTTGCTTATCTTGCTTCATGCCCACTTGTGGAACAAAGCACCCATCAGTTTAGAAACAATCAGTGCTTAACCTTTACAAAGCCCCAAGAGGGACTGGAAAGGCAAGAAAGAAAAAATAAAATTGAAAAGAAATTAATGATATGGTTTTGTTAACAGTTAATTTTGAAAGCTAACACCCACTTTTTAATTCAGAATGGCATGGCAAGGTCAGGCTGGATGGGGCTCTCAGCAACCTGGTCTAGGCTAAAGGTGTCCCTGCCCATGGCAGGGGGTTGGCACAAGGTGGTCTTCAGGGTCCCTTCCAACCCAAATAATTCTGATTCTATGCAAAAAGTGTGATTGTCTGTCTCATTTGCTAAAGCACCTCTTCCCCAGCACAGTGATGACTATACTCTTCGGTAATTCAGTTTAATTGAAATTCTATGCCTGTTAAATTCTGAGTCCTATATCGATCAACATATGTCAACTGTGGAAAATTGTACTAAATTGTGTTGTTTTACTGTGCAGCAGTCAACTATCTGTTGGTGTCTGAAGTTAGTTTATTTCACCTACTCAAAATTGGGTCTGGAGTGATATTACATCTAGAATTGGATTTTCTGTTCTTGATTTTTAATAACTAGGATTTGCACCACACTCAGAGAGATAAACAGAGCCAGCAATTGGGGCTGTGGATCTGTCAGCTCTTTGGCGTGAAGCAGAGCCTTGCCTAATTTGGAGCTGCATGGGAAACCTCAGGACCAGTCAGCTCTTGTGCAAGATGGTGCTGGGATTTCAACAAGCAGCTTTCTTCCCTCTCTGCTGGTCCTGAGCTGATCCCATGACTCAGGATATTGACACTTCATCATGCTCTCCCTCTGTCTGATTTGTTCCCATGCTAAATGACCCTGAGTTCTACTGACCTTTCTTCTCAAATACTGTTTTCCAGATCTCCAGTTGTTCCTGCAGTTATTCTCCTCCTGACCCACATTTTTGGGGGGTGGGGATAAAAAAAAATAATCCAGAACTATGTGCCCTGTGACCTCACAAATACTGAGGAAAGCAGAGGGCTCATTCCAGCACCTGTTTCCATGAGAGAACACTGGTTTCCCCCCACAACAGAATTTATTTCATGCTGGTGATAGTTCCCAAACCCTTTTCATCACTAGTTTGCCTCCTGCCTCCATCCATACAGCCAATTCCTCCTGCTTGTCTATAAATTCCTGCTTTGCTTTCACTGAATTGCATCCTCCCTCTCTTTCATTTCTTTTCAGAACATTTCTCCAATTTGTTTGATCTTCTCAAGTGGAAGCGCTTGCACTGAGCAGCCTCTACAAATACATGGTGCAGTTTAAATTCCCCAGTGTTAAAAATATCTGCTTGACTGTAAAACACTCTACTTTTTATATGGAAATAGCAGCTCACTGGGACACAAGTGGCACTGTTCTGTATGGCATGCTGAAGCAATCTGGGAAAAAGGAAAACTAATACATACCAAAAGTAAAAATACAAAGTAAATACATAAATAAATAAATAAAGTAAGCAAATGGGATTGAATTTACAAATATATCAAAAACGTCCTATGTGGAGACATTTATTTTCCATGCAAAAGTAGTTTCTTATCTGCTTTTATCTCCATGCTGTGTGCACACTGTGCAGCTCAGGGGACTGACTGCTTGATGTGTTATTGATTTCAGGGGGAGGGGGACACACAGAACTGACAGAAACTTCTTTAGCAAGTAGCACAACTATTCACTCAACATCCATTGGCCTCTGAAACCAATTCTGTCCTCTTTTCCATGTTTTCTCATTTTGTTTTCAATCACCACTGACAGATACCTTCAGCTTTCCTCTCTTTCACACTGCAGAGGGGAAGCAGCAATAATTAATTCTAATCACAGAGAAGAAAAGCACAACTGCAGAGAATGTCCACTGGAAAAATATGGTCAGAAACTCCCACTCATGCTCCTGCCTGTCTGCAACTATAATGCACAAAGAGCTGTGAATCCAAAAGGGAGAGGAAATGCACTTCTTGCTCAGTATTTTGCGCTTGTAGTAAATCAGGAATGAATAAGAGACAAAGTAAAGCTCTGTTTGAATTTCTGTGCAGTGCATGAATAAGTGTCTCAGAGTGAATGCATGAATTAGATGGTCAGCAGAACTTTCAGGACATATCTCTGCCAGACTGGGACAGACTGGTAGAACCCTTAAAGAAAATACCCACTTTCTGATACTGCTCAGACCTCTGTGATACTGCATCCAGAATTTTACTGGCTAAATAAAAACAATTCTAAGAAGTGAGTGGACAGACCTGAACTGCTCCTCTTGGTGTCCAGGTCTTGGTGTTTAACCCCTTAGGCAGAAGGTCAAAACATCATCTCTTCTGTAGAAGAGAGACAGATGTGCCCTTAACCAGAAATGTTTGGAGGGAAAGAGACATTAAATTCTTCTAAGAAACACCAAAGGTAGAACATTACCTAAATAGTGATTTTAGAAAAACAGCTGCATAAAACCAAAAATAAGTAAGGAAAAAAAAAACCCAATTTTTTTTCTGATATAATTAAACTGATAGGTTTCTCTAATTTTTAAGTCTCTTCATTTAGATGCCTCTATCTTTGGGCTTAAACAAGTCTCTCAATAGCCTGACAGCAGAGTGTTGTGGGATTTGGTACCGGGATTTAGACATGTTTTCCTTTGAGTCAGGTGATGCCTCTAAATTTCACAGCATTATCTGAAATTCCACACCTTACATTTTACACCCTTTCTCCTCCAAGAAAAGCACATGAACTGAAATAATCTTACAAAAAATACTAATATTTCTTTCCTCAAGAGATCCAAAATATTCTAGACTTCTACTCATGACTAATAAGGGGCTACCTCTGCATTAAAATATGAGTAATTACTTAGCAGCATACATTACCACAAAATAAAACCCCTTTAAGACAAGAATGACAAGCAATACGTCTGCATGAGAAGTTCAGAGAGATAAAAGATCATCTGCATCACAATTTGGCTAAGAGAGGTATTTGCTAGAACACCAAACACTAATGTCAGCTTTTGATATTACACATGATATAATCCAAGGGCATATAAAAAAAAACCAAAACAAACAAACAAACAAAACCAAAAAAACCCCCAGCAAATTATTTCAATATCCTCTAAGCTCCTGAAAGAGAGATGGATACTCCAGCAAGCATAAACTTAATTCTGTGTGGTCAGAACAGCTTAGTGGGGAAGAGAAAGGATGGTCTTCCCTCAACATTTTGGATTCATGGAAACTCCTAAAAAAGCAACTGCTGCATTGTCCCACTTCTCTAGGGGCACAGATGGGATTTTCTTAGATATTTATGGTCATTCTTACTTCTGGTTTCTACCAGAACATGAAATAAAAAGAGCAAAAAGAAGATGTTTTGCAGATATTTTGAGCCCAAGAAAACATTTGGTTTACCCTGGGGATATACAAAGTCAATGGCCCTTGGAGCAATTTTGACTGGTATTTGTTTCTCCTGCTTGGTGCAGGCATTCAGGAAAACATTTCTTGTGCTATTTCAGTAGCTTTATACTGCATAGAAGCTAAAAATCCCTGTATCCTCATCTCTCTAACATATCACTGTACTGACAGAGACAGGAAAAGCACCCAGCAAACACAGTGTGTTGACTCGCTCCTGACATGCATAAAAGGAAGCAAGGAAGATGTAATTTCAGTATTTTATTATACTCCAATTTTCACTCAATCTGATTGTAACCAGCCATTTTCAGAGCCAATACTTTCTTTCAGAGATGCCTCAGAAGCGGGGACATTTTTTTTATCAGTGTGAGAGTAGCTTATTGCAGTGTTGATTTATACCAAGGAGCAGGTGGGATAACTTGAGGCCAGCTTGAAGCTTTACCATTTAATAAGCAACGGGCAAATGCAACTCATCACTGTGTGGTCTGCTGTGAAAATAATACTTGCTATTTTGATTTCCACAAAAAATGCTTTTGTAAAGAATGTGTTGTGTTGCTGAAGGTGACAGAAACTCAGGTGATACGAAAAACATTGATTAATCAGGTAGGCATCCCCCAAAAATGTGTGTTCAATCTAAGCATGCCTAATTATACATGATCGCTGTCTGAGGGACCTAGAGATGCATTTGTTCTCATGTCAGGCCTTTTACCTCCTTCTGAAAACCTCAAAAAAGAAAAGGCAACAGCAGGGGCAGAGGTCAAGAAATCTTTTAAAATCACAGAAGGGTTCAGGTTCTCCATGAGTTATGGGCAGTGGTGGGTCCTAGAACTACCAAAGTCGTCCTTATTTTTCAGTTCATCCATCACTAATTGAGTTACCAGCTAGAGTTAATGGCAACGCATACTAACAAATCTGAGTGGTCATTATGTTCTCAAAGGAAAGTTTCGGGTTATTTTTGCTAGCTTACTAGGAGTTTGTCTTTATTTATTTATTTGTTATTATTACAATGTATAGGGCCAGTGCATTCTTCAGCGATGCGGCCGAGATTTCAAATTCCAGACAGTGGCTGGGAGGAAATGGCACTGACTTGGCAGGCATGAAACACAGTTCTGTTTTAGCTGTGCAATTTATTTCCTATCTCACTTTGCACCTGCCTTTTTCTTCTCCCATAATACATTTGTCCATCTAAATTGAACAGGCTTCCCAGCAAGGATGGTCTTTCTCTTACTGTTTGTATCTGGCATCGCTCAATAGGGCTCCTGTTTCCTCTTGAGTCCTGAGCAGTATTGTAACTCAGGCAATTAAGATGAGCAAAAAGCCTGATTATTCTGCCTAAAATAAGTCTGTAATGGAACCAACACTGGGCAGATGGGAGAACAGATACCTCATATGACTATTTTGCTCCATTACACAACAAAGAGTCAACTGTGAGCAGCTCTCTAACAAGCTGGAGGTTGGTAATTTTTTGTCCAGAGCGCTCAGCAAATGCTGATAAATAACAAGTGAGCGTGCATTTACGAGTGATTTACCAACAAAACCTGGGAGCCAAGGCTGTAGCACAAACTCCACTAAAAAGAAATGGGCATACTTAGTTTGCTGTCAGCAGCAGAGGCATCTTCACTGGCGCTAATGGAGGCTTGGGCTGCGGGCTCTGCAGGGCAGATTTTGCTCAGCGTTCATACAGCACTTAGCACAGTGGGATCCTGGTCTGTTATGAGATGTCATGAATGCTAAATTAACACAAATACATATTTAGTAAGGAGCAAATGATAGATGTTTTGTGGACAGCCAGGCTGCCGTGTTATTTGGATTGCAGAGTCCTACTACAGCCCAGGCAGTTCTAAGAAAATACTATAAAGATGCCCAGGAGCTGCCTCATGCAATATTCAATCAGCTGAAGTGATCTGAAGCACTGCTGGTATTAGAGAGCACACTTTTCTGTATTCATCTGTGAGCTGTTCCATACAGAAATCTGAGCACACAAGAGGTCCAGAATCACAGGTAGCGTCTGACAGAGGTGTCTTTTTTGTCTTAGAAATGCAGCCATCAACATCTGCTGAGATGGGTTCTGTTTCAGATGAGATTTATGGAAAAGCTATTGATTAAACCACAGCTTTAGTTCCGTTTACCACTTACACACACATACACAAACAATTAAATACATTACTGAGCTGAATAGCATTTCAAATCATAGGAGTTTCTGCCTTCAAAAGCACTTAAAAACATTATCCACAGACATACATATATATATGTTTGAACTGTTTAATTGACATTGTTTTCCCAACTCATTCAAGTCACCTGTAATATCAAGTCAATTAAGTATTATTTTCCCAACCTATTTACTGAGCTACCTAGCAATCAATCCACCTACACACAGAGAGAACAAATGCTCATGGGGGATGGTAGGTCTTAAAAAAAATGCTGAAAAACTGTCAGATTTCTCCAATGGCAGCCAGGCTCATAGCTTTGCAGGATTACACAGCCTGACATCTTGCAGAAAATAAGTCCACGGGATAAAAGTTCCATATTCTGACAGTACCATTCCTTCCCTGCAAATCAATACACTCCTGTGTGGAATAGCATTACTATTTCAAGTTAAACACATGCTAAATATGTTTTGGATTAAGTTGGTATAAATAAATAGATGGGAACACAGTTCTTTTCCACGTCTGGCCAGGAGATCACCCTTAGAACAGAAAGCAGTGCTGGGGCAGGTCAGTAACCTGGGACACTTGGGTAAATCAGGTTTGGTTATGCCATTGCCACCCACTTCCCAGGTGACCTTGGGTATGTCACACAGGGCCTGACTTCCACAGGGGGCTGTGCACAGGGTGAAGATGCAGAAAACCCCAGGTGCTTGGTGTTACTTCAGCTCACAGCACACTCAGCTAACCAGAGTCATCCCTGCAATATATTAAATTTTGGTGTATCTGTGTGTGTGGCAGTGCAGAAAGAAACAGAGATAATGTATAATCCACCTCTTTTCTGTAGGAGGAGTCTAAATGAGGGTGAGTTCAGCTCACAGGTGGTTTATTTGCCCAGTCTCACTGTGGTCTCGCTCACCAGGAAGTGTGTGGGGTCATGGAACAGGAGAGCTTGTCCTGTCCTCTGCCACATGAGGCTTTGCCATGTCTGAAAGGAACTCCCACTGCAGCTTGACATATGGGACTCCTCTTGTCGAAGGGCACATGATCCCACAGACACGTACCTTTTTTTGTCAGTGTTCTATTCCCTATCCTTGCAAATCAAAGCATTAAACCCTTTTTTGTCCCCATTTTGTTCTGCATCTCAGACTCCATCCCTGAGCACCAGCACCATCCTTAGCACAAGTGGGGCTCTGATTCACTCAGAAAAGAAAATCTGGGCCTTTCAACATGAACCAAAGAGTAATCAATCCTGGCCTCACACTGCACAGAGCCAGCAAGGGGCTGGAGTCAGGGAAGGCTATAAAGCTCCTTCAGAGAGAAAACTATTATTGTTATTATTTGTAGTGCTTCATTTAATAGAACAGCAAGTCATACCCCTGTACAAACATGTACATTTTTGGGCACCAAGCCAGGTACTAAAACAATAGCAACTGTGACTTGTCAGGTGAGACAAGATCAATCGGGCTAGGATTTGGAGTTCAAATCACTATTGGAAATAGAGCTTCCTGGGAGCTAGAGCAAACTAAATTAAAGCACAGATATTCACACTGCCAGAGGATTTCAAAATGAAATTTAAAGAGCTTCTTCACAGAGATGGGGGGTAATGCAAACAAATGTCCATGAATATTTGTTCACATTTTACAAGCTTTTGCTTTTGGCCATTTTCAGCCACCTTCAGTACTTTAGTATGTGTTCAAGGGATCCACATTTCATGGTTCAAAAGACACAGGATTTCAGTGTTCATTGCAAATAAGTTGTCTAACATTTTCAGTTGGGGAACAGAACCAGATGATTCCCCCTGCTCAGCTGTATCTGTTAGGACAGCCAACTTTGGAATTCAATACCAAATAAAAACAGGAAACTTCCCTTCTTCTCAGACCACACCAGTTTTAGCAGAGGGACCTACTTAGTGTTTCCAGAGCAGAGCTGCTTATTTTTAGCCTTCTGTGCCCTTTTTGGTCAGAAGAAAGGTGTAAAACTCCAGCCTCTCATCATGAGGGCTCTCTGCTACTTTATGCCTAATATCCATTCCTCTCTTTACAGCCCCTGGGTTAATTTTCCCTCATTAACCAGTTGATGTGCCTGCACATACTGTAAAATGGGATCCACTAGCAGCTGTCACAGCATCACCAGACCTGTTGTGTAAGAGGGTGCACACAAACTCTTCCCCCAGTACTTTCAGCCTGCCTTTCATCATACTCAATGTGAATGGACCACAACGAAAGGAGAGAATTTCAGTGTAAATCAGCCACTGTTATATACTGAGGACACTTCTGGAACAGCCATTTTATCCCTTATTGTTCTTTTTCATAAGAAAAACACATTGTCTTCCATAAATCTTTGTTGTGAGTCCACAGGGTCATCTATTTGCCAAAAGAGCAATTATTGATTATTCCCAGCCTACAGCTTCGGTGGCTGTTCCTGAAGTGTGTGTTCTTTTCTAATCAGAGCTAAGGTTATGACACAGCTTTTGTCATCTGCTTTCCCAGAAAACAACCATATCCCTATGATATCCACAGCCAGTGCAGTGGTGTAAAATACCAGAAAGAATGGCTTCTTAGTGAAGGATCTTCTCTTATTAGAATCCTGTATTTTAGCAGTCTTGATGCCCCTCTTATCAGTCAAGTCAACTGCACTTGCAGTCCAGCCTCTGGATCTGTTTGAGCAGGAATCTCTGCCAACTCCTTCTAGCACATTAAGGCGTAAAGGAAAAATTAAGCAGCATTTCAAAACACCAGTTAGCTGTAAGACTTAGCCAGGCACTTAGGGTGATGATCAATCACTTGAAATTTTAAAGCTGGGTGTTCTGATTTTTCTTTCTCACCAAATGACCCCAGTCTCACCAAGGAACAGTAAAAGACATGGATGTGCTAACTGATGTTCAGAGGTTTTATATGAAAACCTCAGCCACTGCTGGGCCTGGCTGGCCCCAGGAAATGCCAGTGACACTCCTTCTTAGATCATTAGTGTGAATCAGTGGTGATGGCTTGAAGGGGCTACTGTGAAATGAGTTGCTAATAATCATCATGTGTACAGACAGCATTTCAGGGTGGGCTGGGATGCCCCATGTCAGCCTCTACTTTATGTTCATGTGTATAATCCCCATATCAGATAATTCAAACCCATTTAAGAGTACCAGCCTGGGAAAATAAATCCTCAGATAACCCGCAAAGTCAAATAATCCACCAAATCAGATGTGGTGGGATGACCAGGGATAGGGAAACTATTAGGAAAAAAAGGTGCAGACTGTGGGAGTCAGAAGCAGTAGAGCTTGACGGGGAGAAGGGATGCTGAGGTAAATGTCCCCTCATCTCATCCGTAAGTGTGGGCAGAGACCACACTGTTCCCAGAGCATTTTGGCTTGTTTTCTTCACAGAGAATGAGCAGCCTGTTCATGAGAGAATCTAATACTATATGGAATAAATGAGATTTGAAAACTGCATATTTTCCACCCACACTACAATGGGCATTATTGCTGGCAGCCAGCAGTGGGAATAGCTGGGTAGACTAGCCTTAATTAGGAGGAAGGCATACTCTTCTCAGGAGAAAGCTAGGCTTGCAAATGTTTGCATCGAGCACATTCCATGGATTTCAGATGTAGCACCATTTGCAAAGCAAGGTCTGATTGGAAATGAGTGCACTTTAGGGCATCACTTTCAAAGTCACGCACAGGCCATTTCGCCAGACAAGCAAAGGAGGACCGGGTTTCAGATGCTGTCACTTCTTCCTTTGTGAATTGTAGGTGATGCATTCACCCAAAATACCAAATGTCAGAAGCAAGGGCCACAATGTCTGCAGGGGCTGAGCCCTCTGAAACACTGCAGACCTTTGAGCTGCCATCTGGGGAACCCAAGATGAGCTGTAAAGTCATTCAGAGCTGGGTTTCCACACAGCCTTGTCATGTGTGGCCAAACCTGGTCTGCACTGATGCTGGAGAAAGAGCAAGTTGGACTGTCTTTGTAAGGTGTTGACAATTATACCCCCTTAAATCACTCTGAGGTTATTCGAGGGGCTTCCTTTGGGATCAAAAGGGGTTAGGAAGGCCAGACAAATCAAGAGTTCCTTAAGCAGATATGGCTCTTCACTGCTGACACATCGCCAGCTGACCCTCAGAAGTGTTAGTCTGCCACAGACCAGCCTTGGCTGCCATGAGAGGGATGGGAGAAGTTGTCCTTAAAAAGGATTTTACAAAAGGATTTCAAATGTAAGCTCAACATTTGTAGAACAGTTTTGATGCCCTTCCTGCATTCATGTTGTTTTTAGGAAACTGTTTGGAAACAAAATGCTGATTATTCTTCACGGTGAAAAAACTGGAATGTTGTGTTGTTTATCCTGCTTTGGAAGTGTTTCGGCTGCAGACATCTGAACCTGGCTCCATTTCCCTTCTGCATGGCTTCCAGCCTCCCCTGGAGACATTTCACATTCTTGCAGTCCTGTCCTCTGCCCTCCCACCAGCAGGCTGCCACCAAGCCAGGAGGTGCTGGTTCCTCTAAAGCAGTTGTCAGTGTCAGCACATGAATCCACTGACAGATGGAGACTGAAAGCCAGGAAAAAAACCAGTCCTGCCCTATAGATCAAATCCATCAGCCTCCTACCATGTCTCGCTCCTCTTGCTCACCCAGGAGCTGACTCCCTGAATTCCCCTGGAAGATGAATTTCCTTAGGGCCTAAGCATGAAGCTGCCAAGAAGCTGGCAGAGCCCGGGTTTTGTTGTTTCACACTGTAATTACACATTAAGGTTTGGAATGTTTTCCAGGGTTTTTTTTTAGAGGCAGCTGAGTCTCTCCGTCCTGTCCCATCCAGATGGTGCGCCAATTGGATGCAAATCTTCAGACGACACTTTTGAAACTAGAACTGAAAACCCAACAACAACAACAACAACAAATGTAACTGAGTGAATTCTGTGCCTGTGAAAGAAATACGGCAGTGAGAGGGCAGGAGAAAAGAGCCAAATGCCTTAAATGCCTCCATAAGAGAGATTCAGACCTGACCCTAGGCGGCTGGAGCCCTGGTGGCACCCAAGGGTCAGGATATGACCCCACCACTCCACACCTGAACTGTAAGACCCAGCCCACAAATGTCTGTGCTTCCAAAATACCAAGCCAGCATGGCCAGGGTTCAAAGAAAAGCATGACACAGTTCCTCTAGTTCATATACATTGTTAATGGTTGGGTCTGACTTTTATTTCTTTTAAACTTAGAAACAAGAGAAGGCCATTGCCAAGTTCTCTCTGTGGGAACTGAATCAAGACCATAAAGTCACGTAGAGAGGAACAGTGGTTGAAAGCAAAAAACTAAGGTGAAGGATTTCTAACCCTTCCTGAACACCCATGTGATTATTTATACAAATTGCTTTCTGGGTCCAGAGCCTGGGGAGCCAGAATGGTTCCTGACGCAAGAACAGCACAACAATCCAGGAGAAAGTAAATTTGAGCTCCTTTTAGATCACCTACCACGCCATTATGGAAGAAAGCTCCTCTATCTAAATGGATTCACATTAATTTTCTTCATCTGCTTCACACTTTTCCCCCTTTATTGCCCCACTTCTCCAACAATACAAATGATGTTGGCTTGGATGTATTTTCTCTCCAGCAGTTCAATAATTTGGAGACAGCGATGCATCAGAGCTCTCGGTTGGAAAGCACATTCAAACATTTACTATTCACTCCTACGCTGATTACTCACTCAGAGTGCTTAAAAAAATAATAATAGCAACATTAAAACCCAACAAAAATACCAACCTAAAACAAAAAGGGGAATATGAAAGTGTACAGCATTAAAATAAACTCTGGCTCCCTTGCCAAAGTCATTAATAATTTTGGCTTTCAAAAAAAAAAAAAAAATTTGGATTGCTCTGCTCTTCAAGTATCAAAACATCCAATTAACACAGCTAATTAGCGTCACAAACAGCAGTCAAAAGAATGGTAATTTAGATTCAGGATTTCAAAGGTTTCTTAATCCCAGGCCAATGCAACTAATCTCTCAGAGGCTGAAAGTGTTTTGTTATTGCAATGCAATTGTATAGCATCCCATCAATTAGTGGCGTTGCAGGGAACACTCACTTGCATGATTCATTTGTATAATCAGAACCTAAAAAAAACTTGGGGTGGGGGAGGAGGAGGGACAAGAAAGAACAGAATAAGATAGCCCCTTAAAATATGCTCTATCAATTTTTCCAAATAATTTGTACCATAGCTGGAAATGATTGTGAGTACCACCTCACATCCTTCCCAAACTGAGCTAGCAGGTGAATGGGCTTTTGCTAGTTTTTAAGAGATTAATAGGAAAAGTAAAGCCAGACCCACAAGTGACATCAGCTGGCCTGCAATTAGATGTGTTGGCTGATATGAACATTTTCTTAGAAAGGGAAATGAAAAGATCCCTTTCTCACCACCCTTCCCTATATGCAGGAAACACAGAAATGACAAGACTCTCAACAGACAGACACTCTTACATCACAGTTTCTTGCACATTATCCAGGGATTTGACCCCAAATCCTCCTGGCAATCCCAAAGTTTACCATGTATCATATTATCATTCCCACTTCTGAAAACTCCCTTCTTCCAGTGGGTGGGAATGCCTGACTGATGGCATCAGGATTCTTGTCTTAACTACAGAATTCAAGTTACCAAATTAAGCTTTAAAGGTATATCTGCAACACCCTCTTCTTGTTGGAATCATGTTGGAATCAGCTCTGTTTTAGAGGTTAAGTCCACTGGGAAATGAGGAAGGTCCAAGTTCAGCACAAACTTCCTCTCCATTTGCCATGTTTCTCTCCAAGTTCTAGACCTAGCTGAAATTTAGTTTCTGATCAAAACAACACAAAGTAGTGCTGGAGCTCTGGAATCAAGCCATCATCTTCCCTGAGCATGACAACAGGATTACGACAAAGATGACATTTCATAATAATGGTGGTAAATCACTGATTTACTTTAAGCAAGCTCTACGCAGAACTGAGATGTTCAGCACAGCTTACACCTGGAAGAACAGAGTGTTCCACATCTAAAAACAAAGATCTTTCTCCTCCCAGTATGTGCACACACTGCCCCACATCTCCCCACCACAGGGCCTTTCAGCTCCATTTCCTCTTGGGTACAGAGCTGGCTTCCAAACCATCAGCGTTTCTACCGCAGAGGTACTTGAGGGCTTCACTGTTTTGGATGTCACAAAACAAAGTCTATGCTTAGGAGAGGCTGAGAGTAAAACACTCACTACAAAGCAGTTGGTTCTACCCATAGTATCCTTTCTTCATGTCTGAGAAAAAAAGAGAAATCCTGAGAGCAAAGGGACTTGAATCAAAGCACAATCAAGCTGATGGAAAATGGATTATTTATGACAGGAGGGAACCTTTGCCCTCCCCAGTCCTAATTTCTAGCTCCTGTATCAAACCTGCCATACAACTGCAGTTAATCAGGTTGCATTGAATGAGACAACCCATGAGCAGAACAGGCTCTAAGTGCATGGCCAAATCTAACTGAAGTCAAGAACAGGGAACATACAAAAACTGGGACCACTGTCTACATGAGCCCAGTAAATGATCCCAGTATCAGTTCTGGTCAAGGCAAAGTAGGTATAAAAAAGGTGTTTGGAGGTGAAAAAAGTTAATGCACAAATACAGTGCTCACTCTTGAAGCCATTACCATGTTTTAAGGCATAAAGCACTAATGAAGATGTATAGACTCAATCTCATGGACTTATAGACTGAATCTTTGCCTCACTTATATTAAGCTCTGGCTGGTCTCGCCCACTCAATCATCCTTAACACACTCATTGGCATCAACAGCTCCTTTTTTTTTTTTTTATCAGACAGAGCCCCTCATATGCTGCAGGTTTTGATATGAAGTCTAAAGATGTGTAATTATTAAAGGGTGCTTTGTTGTGGCTGGACACTGTACTGGTTGAGTTGAGCTAACACCATTCACTCAAGAAAAATTAGGAGAAAGAAGACCTTTAGGAAACCCAGACAAAGCAAAAAATTTCCTCTGAACAGTATAGCTGATTAATGCATGTTATTAGAAATGGCCCAAATGGGAACCTTATCTATGAATTCCTTCACTGTTTTGGGACCAAGGAATTCTCAAATCGAAGTCTGCCTGCATTTTTTTCACAACAGAACAGGTGTTAAAAAAGAGAAAGAAAGAATCTATATTCATTTCTGGTTGGCAACAGTCAGGATGCTTACCAGCCTTGCAGGATTCAAACCTCAAGGGCAGGTTTTCTTAGGAAAGAGAGTGATATGATAGAAACATTTATATTAATTCTTTTAAAATAATGAATCTCAGAATCACTCAATAACACAAGGAATACCTATCCTTAACTCTCCCCTCCCAAACATATCCTAAATGTCTGTACCATTTAGCTTAGCTGACACAAAGGCAGGATATTCTCTGCAGCACATATGCATACAGGTGACAAAATTAAATTATTCAAATTATGTGGCACTTTAACTGTTGTTCTGCTGTTGTATAAAGAACAATTGGTATCAAATGATTAAAGGCACATTCTGGATCTGCCTCAAAGGAGAAAGTGGTATTTTGATCAAGATGGTTCAAGCTTTTTCACATCCTGCTCTTGATAACAGAGCTCATGGACAAAAGAGAATGCAAAGGTAGAAGCAGGTATCTTAAAACAACACTGCAAAACTTACCAGGTAGCTGGAGAAGTCAGGTTTTAGCTGAAATCCTGCTTCTCAGCCTGAAGCTCAAGCAGTAACGTTTGGCTAATTAAACCATAATAAAGCCTGCACTCATAAATAAACACATATAATCTATGCATCATATACTCCAGTGGACCGTTTTCCAAAACTCACGTTCCTGAGGTATAAAATGGAAAGAATATTTGCCTTCCTCTCTAGAGCAGTCTGAAATTCAGGAGCATAAAGTTTATTGTTTAGGAGCTCTGAAATACTACTCTTTATGTAGGGCACATTTACACCATTTCTTTCACCTTGTTGTTTCTGGAAGTGTTTGGAAATGTGCAGCAGATTCACAGCCAGAAAGAGTCTTTGTCTGACCAGGAAAAAATATCTTGAGGTCTGGACTTCCTAGCGCCAGTGAGTCTGTCAGGTGCTGAAGTATGATCTTAGCATCATTTCTGTGTATATTAGCTCAGAGTTAATAGATAGGTACATAGATCTACATTACAATTAATAAGTGTAGCCAGGGAAAAGTAGGTCCCACAGCACACCTTTCAGAAGCAAGCCGTTATTAATCAGCATTTTAACGAAGCATAATTACAACAGCTCATGGCTCCCACCAGGTAAAGCAATAATTATAGGTGCAACCAAATAAACAAGGAAAATAATTACCTATTTCTCAGAGCTAATATTAATTTAACCAGGCTCGGAGTGATGGCTAGACAGACAGCTCAGTGCTTTCACACTGCCAGCCAGAAAAAACTGCTCTGGTTAGAGCAGTCATAGCTGCCATTGTCACAGAGCAGGCAAAGGCACACAGGGTTTTTCATCTCCAGGATACCTCCCAGATTTCAGATCCCCACATGCCCTGTGTGTGAGAAGCACATGCTCTCCTGGGAAGATGGGGTGAGACATCCTGGACTGAGCCATGCTGGATGGGCAGTGTGAAAACAGGCAGTTCTGAGTAGGGAGAAGTGCCCACCATGGGAAGGGTGGGCAGGACACCACACTTCCTGGGAATCTCTGCTCTGCTTGACAGGAAAGTTAACCACTGGCAGAGGAGGGCCCTGAGTTAGTCCCACCACTGTGACTGCCTCAGAGTAAACGGTGCTGTTCAGATGGATCAGCAGAAACTGTTTAATAATTACTTTCCAGAGCAATTTCTGCTCTGCCATACCTTCTATCCATGGAGAGCAGCAGACGCACACACATCAAGTGCTGCTGTAATATCTGGAACACTCCAGGCTTCCTCTGGATTATGGTGGCTTGTAAGCACACCCCCTCCTGGACTCAGTGAGGCTTTCTGATTGCATTGGGGATCTCCCACTGCATCAATGCAGGCAAGTCCCCAGCATATGAAATAAAAACTAATGAAAGTTTTTGAATTTGTTTTCGTGATGCTCCCATCTCTCTATGGAAACACAAACAAAATAAAGAGGTTGATGATGATTTATTGCCCACTGTAGCCCAGTGGTGTTTTTGATTCCAGCTCTAATACTGTTAAATATTAATACTTTAATGATTCTAATGCATGCTGGTATTACCTGGTGATCCCAAGGAAGGAGGTGGGGGTCAGGGAATATGGTGGAATGCTGCCAAGCACAGGCTGTTCCTCCAAAGTGCTGGAGTCTGCAGTGTGGTAGCAGAAATAGGGAAGGAAAGTAGGTAGGTAATAGGATTATCACTGTACAAAATCACAAGCTGCTGGGTCAAGGCTGAGACCAAATGATATTGGTAGTGATGTCATCATGACACAATCACAGTGTGGCTCTGCTAAGTCACATTTGTCCTCAGGCCCCTTCCCAGCCCTGTGAGTGTTCCAGCAGCACAGTCTCATTGGGTTCTCCTGTGTTTCAGAACAAATTACACTGGTGAACAGATTTGTGGCAACACTTTAGGCTGAAAGACCAACTCTGTCTTTGAGTAGCACAGATTCCTCAGGCTGACCCAATTCAGCACAGACATGTCTGATTCCAGCCAAACAGTTGGGAGGGGAGAGCCAGCTGTTCTGAGTGTTCACTAAACCAGTTCAATTCCACAAACCATTGTCCCTCCTCTCTGAGTGTTGTACTGTTGGGTTGCTCAGGTGTGAGGACCAGGCTCTGCCAAAAAACCAAGTTCAGGAATGGAACATCCTTTGCTAGGGTTGCTTTGGCTTCATAATCAGAAAAGCTCCTTCATTCTCATTCTTTCCTTTTTATTTTTTTTCCTCACAAGAATTACCAAGCCTGAAAACATTCAGTTGTGTTTCACATTTAGCAAAGTGACTTTGCACATCTATGCTGATGTCAGAAAACAAAGATAAACAGAACCCACAAAAAGAGATGGGGTGGGACTTAAGGAATTTCTGATATTAATAAAAAACACAGTGACATAAACACTCCTTAACAAACCATGTTCTCCAGAGTAGCTCCAGAACTAATCATTTGGGAGAAGGTTTGATATGTTTCAGCTAAGCTAAACCAAATCCCAAAGCCTTTTTAGCTTCACCATCACTAAAGGGAGGCTTATGCCTCTGTAATTTGGGCTTGAATTGAAGACATGAATGTCAATAGAGTCAAGAGGTTTGGATACAAGTGGGGTGGAAAATTTACCCTGCGGGACAGATTTTACCCCTTGCAAAAGCTGAAAAGCAAGGATTATACAGAAAATGAAGCTATATTGCCAAGAGCAGCACATTTAAACCCTTCAGGAAACTTTTGTGTAATTTTATTATTCCTTTAATTTAATTTCTTAAAATCTCTTTCTCTCCCCACTCCAAACAGTAACCGTGAAATGATGCACTGGAAGGAGACGTGGTGGTGCCAAACTCTCCTCAGCTCTAAGCTCAATTTGAACTGACAAGGTGCCTGCACAAAGTGCTGAATCAAGGACTCACCTTGTGAAAAGCAACTTTTCCTTTCAACAGAGAGGGCATTCCTGGTCTCAGAACCATTGTCCTACTGTCCCCCTACCTTTGCATGGCACAAAATACGGGAGAGCTTCCTAGCATCCAACAGCACATGAAGGCAACAGAGATGTGACCCAGATGTCTGGGTGACCCACACGTGTTTTTTGAAACTAAAATATTGTCCTATGGATTCCTTTGGGCCAGATGCAAAAACAGAGCTAAAACTTCCACAAGCAGTTAAAAAGCCATCAGAATTCCTAGGACACTGCTGGAATTAAAATAGGTTCAAACCCTAGGTGTTTTATAAAGTCTTGGGAGAGACTTATCTGTATTTTAAATGCCTCTAAAAACCTTCACCCGTCTTTTGCCTCAGTTCATCTATTTTAAGTACAGCAATAAGCATCATCCCTTGCCTCAGAAGTGTGCTATGACATTTCCTGAAATACATTAGTCAACTCTCAGGAGAGGTCCAAGGGGCAGAAAACTCTTTACATAACTACTGGTGAGGAGGAGAACTCATCCTAAGCTAACCATGGTAGCATTTCACAGGAAAGAGTCTCGAAGTAAGGAAATGTTTCAAGAATTTCCCCCAAATTTTTCTCCTTGGAAGCTTGTGTGATATTCCAGGTAGCTGCAGGAATCTTTCCAGGCAAATCCAGCTCAAAGCTGTTGCTGCTGGCTGCCTGAGTCACTCGTACAAATGTTTTCCATGCCACTTTATTTAGAAGGATGTTACCTTAACTTCAAATTCCAAGGATAATTATGGGGAGGGTTTTGCTCAGCCTGGATGTAAATTTAATGCCTGGCTGATCAAAGCAGGCTCTGCACATATCTGACTTCACAGAGCTACGCTGGCAAACTGGTGCAGTGCTTTCCACAGGGAAGCAAAATGCAGTGGAACAATGAGAGAGTACATGAGGGATCAGCAAGGATGCAAAACCATCCATCACTGAGCCAGACACTGCAAATGTGGGACAAGCCCAGGTACAGGTTGCAAAAAGTCCTTTGCAGAAAGAGAGCTGAAGTCCAAGGGAGCTACTCCCAGCTGGTTGCCATACCCTCACACTCCATAAGGAGCTGCACCATTCAGTGAATCAGTAAAATGTCTCTTTTGCAGTCACAAACACATTTAGTGGAGTTACCCTGAGAACCAGTCACTCTTTCTCTTTTGCTTAAATGGTAAATGAAAAATAGGTGCAAGGTACTCCCTTCCCATCCCTCTGTCTCATCTCCTGAGTCTGGAAATACTCAGACCTGGCAAGAGGTCCTGTCCCCAGCCACCCCCCTCCCTGTGTCCTGACAGCCAGAGATGTGGGAGCTGCATGGTGACAGAGTCCATGAGAGGATTTGTGCCGCTGGGACCTCACCTGCTTGGGTCAGAAATTCGGCCACTCATGCAGAAAGAGATCTGTCCCCTCATCTAGCTCCTCTTCCTCCCAGGCTATGAAGCCAGGCTTACAAAGAATTGCAGGTTTTTTCAGGTCTACGGTATCTCCTGTAGAAGTCTAGGCTCTGGGAGCTGTATGATTACTTGAGATTTCCCCAGCATTCATTTAAAAATGCAATTGTAGGCTTCACAGTTGGAGAGAAAAGCTTAATAATGCAGCTGTATGCAGACCTAAAAATAGACTCAAAAAGATTTAAAAGACTCCCAAATACACCTGGCAATGCTAGATTCCAGCTTCACTGGTGCATTCCCTTCACTTCAAGCTTTTCTTGCAAGCACAGGGAAACCAGGGAGAGAATTAAAAATCCCCAAAATAACAAAGAGGAACACATAACTAAAAGTTCAAAAACGTTGAGGCAAGAATTAGAAGACGCAGTGCCAGAAATTAACTCATTTAACAAAGCCTGCCTGGGCTGCTGGGGTCCCTTTAACTGAACACACCCAGCACAGAAATGAGTCCACATTTATGCAATGAAAATGCCGATGAACGTCATCACTGTGCAATGGCTTCAAAATTGATTTGTAGGGGGTAGGAAGATTCTGTTTCACCTTCCTTAGTGGGGAAGCCAGACAGAGCTTTAAGCCTTATTGACTCTGGTATTACAATCACAGTTGCTGGTCTTTCAACCTGTTTCAGAACTGGAGAGAGGTTTTCTTCTCTGTATGACTGGGTACTGTAGCATGGTCGATTCTGTGCTGAATTGAAATTCATCAGAGCCTGCTTGGTCTCAACAGAGTAATGAAAGCCTAAAACGTTATTATGCATGAAATGGTTATGGAGCTGGTGAAAGGGTTGTTTCTCCCCCTTGTTGCAAAAAGGGGAGGAGAGGGGAAATATCTGACCTGACAATAAAAAGCGACTGGAAGAAAGATAAGTATTTCATATAAAATTGGCTCTGTAAAATTGTCTAAGAGAAGCAAAAAGCATCAAATGGATGTCAGAGAAGGAGCCCAAATGACGAGATAAGAACCTCACCCAGGCGTGGTGCTGCTCAGTGCAGGAGACTGAGCTGAAATCTGTCCCTGCTCACAGTTAACCCAGTGTTTAAATACAGATGCAGTCTGCACATTCACCTCTTTTCTTGATCTTCTGACATGAAACATTAGCAGATACTCCAGGGCACAACACAGTTGTGCCAACACAACACAGGGTTCCCCTGGCTCCAATCCTGCAGCAAATTGTGCACTTACTGTACCCCTGTGGCCCCAGTGAGCATTTGTAAAAATTCCTAATGGAATCAAAAGGCCTCAGCAAGACTCAGCTTTCCTAATAGAAACTAAATTGGGAAAACATATGCACACAGTCACGATAGGACTGAGGGTAGAAGAGAACCTTTGTAGCAGGTCAAGACACCTTAATCTTTAAAGGTTCATCTCTCCCAGCCTAAACATTGCCCATGGAATCCCTGTGGTTTAGGCTGCATTTTGTGCTGTTTGAGTCAGGCTAGGGGTGATGCTGCTGTGTTAAACTCTGTCTGCATGTGCAGTGGAATGGGGGCAGCCCACACAAGCACTTCTGGATGAAGGGCACACTCTGTGCAGCTTTTCTCTCCAAGTGCCTATTAGAGTTAATTAGTAATTAAGTAATTGAATTATATACAACTGCACAAAACACATATGCATATACACAGATAAGTACTATGCACTAGGGTGCATATGTAAATATATATAGATAGATCAATATATATCAATATCTCTCTCTATATATCTGTTCAGTAGCACATACACATGAAATAAAGACACAGGAGGAACTTTGCCCTTGCTGAACTGGGTGGGGATTTGCTAATTTGCTTGGATGGCACCCAGGCTCTGCCTGTGGCTGTTTCCCACCCATTCCAGAGGCAGTTCCATGACAGAGCAGCCTACACCTACGTCCCATCACCTGCAGGGTCAGACTGAGACTCCCTTGCTGGACAGGGTAGCAGGAGATTTAAAGCCATGCTAAACACCCTTGAGCCTCTAGGCACTTCCAAGATTTTGAAGGAGGTAAGAAAAATTCCCAAACACGTGCTGAACAAACCCACAATGTCTGTGTGCCTCTGTAAATCACACGATATAAACCACACATTGTTTACCCCCGTGAAAAAAAGGCTCATGAAAGCGTCTGGTCTCCAACCCCCTTGGATTCTCTCAGAGGGGGGCTCTCAAAGCAATAACTATTAAAATGCTCCTGCCATTTGTCTAATGCAATTCCATGCTCTACATCCATCTTTGGCAAGCTGACTTTCATTAACACTTCAAAAATAATTTAAGGTTTTGCGGTGAAGGTTAGAAACTTTTCACAGCCCAGAGCTAATAGCTCTGCTGTTTACATGCTATAATGTCTTGATAACCTTTTCAAACATGCTGTGGCCGGCAGCTGGGACCTGTCCCTGCTATTTTTGTTCCCAGAATGTAACAGCAGAAATGCAATGACTTTGTGCCCCTGAAATGGTCACATTTCTTCTCTTTAGGCTTCGCTTCCATTACAGCACTAACAGAAGGGGCCTCACCTTTTCAAGAGGCTCCCAGTGTACTGAAATACAGTCCTCGCTGTCTTTCCCCTGGAGGAATGAAACATGCAGATTGTCTCACTGGAAAACCAGTCTTGGGGGATAGGAGGAGGGCAGGCAGTCTGCCTTGCCTTACCTTGCAAATCCAGGGGTGCTTGGAGAAGGCAATGAACCTACATGAACCATTCTGCTTGGAAGAATAAGGGTAGGATTCTTGTTTTCAGATGCTGGATGGACAAAAGCATAATTCTACAGTGTTTATTCCAACACTGCAGCAAAACAAGTTCTGCAGCTCTCTTGCTTTGCTTGAGTTGTGCACAGATTACAAATCTGTACTGGTAACATGGCAGGTTGGCAAACAGTAGCTGTGGCATCCACAGGCTAGAAAATTATGTCTCTGTCAAAAAGCAGGGATCTCACTTGCTTCAGTCTCCTGCCTGCTCAACAGCTGGAACAGGGAGGCAGGATGGAAGGATGCTGTAGTTTCTAAAAACCTTTCTAAAAACATCATGCCAGTCTAATTTCAGCATACTGTCCTTAAAATTACTGGGCCAAAAATGCCCTCAGATACAATTTACATGGAAATATTCAATCCCATGGAGAGCTCCAAGAGGAGTTTTCTCTCCCTTAAACCCAGAAGTATATAAATGCAGCTGCTCCAAACTGATAGTGAGTAAAGGCCCTGAAGCTGAGAGAATAGGACCAGTCCATTCCTATTAAGTTAAAACATTAAAAGTCTTGGACAAGCTGTAAAAAACAGAGACATGATCAACTCAGTCAAATTTAGCAGACCTAGGGGCACATCTATGATTTTCTCTCTCCCCTGGGAGCTCTGCTAGATACAGCTTGGAGCGGCCAGAAGCACCACAGCACGTGTTGCAAACAATGGGCTAAATGAGCCCTAAAAGAAATCATTTTAATGATCATCTTTCTCCTCTTGGGCACGGAAATGAGAGGCAGAGAGAGGTCAATTTGTGCCAGGCTCCCTGTAGCCTTCTCGAACCCTTTCAGAAACCAGAGGAGGTGAAATGAGGGGTTGTGGATTCTTCCCAGTCCAGAGAGGGTTGCAGAGGGGCCAGTGGTGCCCATGGGTGACTGCCACCACAGGGAGCTTGTCCTGGGGAGATGGATCTGCACATGGGATCCTAGAGAGCACGGGGCAAACTATTTCTGGCTACTAGAGAGTCACCACCAAGTATCTTGAAGACAAGTGCAGGCTTTTGATCTCCATCCAAGTGCTTTAATTTTTTAAGGTTCAGAAGTGATGACAAAAAACTTTTAAAAGATTCCTTGGCTGGGAAGGAGAGGGGAGTAAATCAAAGAGCTAGGTATGCATCCTACAATTTATTGTGGCTTATTTAGGCAGCCTGGCTAAATACTCCACAGAAAGCTGCAAATTCAGCAGAAATTTTGCAAGGAGTTAGCGTAGCAAATGAGAACAGATAGTGATCAGGCTACAGAACAGCAAAGCAGAGTCACTGTTAATTAAGATACCTAAACGATGAGGCCTGCTGAATTAGGTCAGTGAAAATGCCCCTTCCTGCTCCAGTTTTAGGCTGTGTAAATGACCCCAAGCCAGGTCGTTTTCAGAGTTCCTGCGGTTGCCGGTGGGGCCGTGTAATGGACGTGAGAAACACAGCCAAGAAATACCCAACAATTTAGATCTGCTCTAGAACTGGGTCAACATACGGCAAAAGAGAAGTAAAGTCAACAAATGCAAAGTAATGTTCATCGCCACACGATCCTTGGAACCCCTGCTAAGCCTAATTTATATAAATGGCTCCGAGAAGCTGACTGCAAACTGGTTAAGCCTGCTGACAACACAGAATTGGGGAAGTGGACATGGAGAGGGAAGGAAAAAAGCAAGCAAAGAAATTCTACAGAGTCCTTAGCTTTGCTGGGTAATTTGGACAAGGTGCAGCAAATAGCTCCTAATGTTGACAAATGCAAAAACAATACAATTTATTTGCAAGATCTCAGGACAAAATGGGAATTGCCTTGAACTTTAGCAAGGGGAGGTTAAAATGGCTACAGCAGGAAGCCAGCAGCCTTTTTCACACAGAAGCCAGGTGGCACAGACATGTAATGCATTTTTAAGCTAGGAAAGAAATCAAGGTGAACAGAAAGAAAAAAAAAAAAAAAAAAGCCACATTCAGGTTGCTTAAAGATAACCCCCCAAAATCAGCAAAATGAACCTGCATCTATTATTATATCTCTACAGCAAAGTCTTTAGCTGGGAAAAACACCTGCATAGCTGATACTCTGCAAAACCTAAGCACAGGCAAGACTTGGCTATAAGTGAATGCAGTAACCTTTGTGTGAGCCAGATGGAAAGGAGCTACAGCTAATTCTGGGTGACTTCTGAGTTAATTCTGGCAAGGCCTGCTTAGAAATTTCACTCCTGTCTTACATGAGCAGCCCTAGAGTACAGAAATGACAACGTCCAAAACAAAAGCCAAGTCTTAGAGAGAAGGTGGTTTTGTCATTGCCTCAAGAGTGCTTCCAGTCACACCCAAATGTTTTCCAAGGAAGGCTTTTCCAAATGATCAGGACATGAGAGGTGTCAGGAGATAAGGCAGTGAGAGGCCAGTTTTGAGGGAGAGCTATCCCTCAAGTTCTAACCCTGCCCACGCCAGCATAGCCAAGTGATCACACTGCAGCACAGTGCAGGCTTACAGAGATCAAGCCTAAAACTGAAAGAGAGGCAAAATCAACTTATTTTAAAAACAAAATTTCCCAGACTGTCCTCCATCTTCATAAAAGCAATAGAAAGCAACCTTTTAGAATAGTGTAGCTCAGACATTAAGAGCAGACTGCACATTGCTTTGGCAAATATACTACACAGCCATGGCTGACCTAGATACAGAGAAGTGATCCATGCCGTAATAGTGAAATGAGCAGCAGGAAAACCTATAGGACTACAGTAGGCGATAAAGGGGATGAGTTCAGAAAGGAACCTAAAAGGGAGGGAATAAAAAATACAACACAGATGACATCACAAGTGCGGTAGTCAAGGAAACGTTTCATTTTTTCCCCTCAGTTCAGAGCAAGCAATCATAAAATGGACAAAAATAGGAATTCAGAGCCATTCCTATCTTCCTCCCTGAGATTATACAACTTTCAGAGACAATAAAAAGCAAGGTTTAGTCAGTGTAGACTTAGGATCTAATCTTCACAAAGGTTTGATCTCTCAATGTTCAGCTCATAGTAATTTTGTTCCTCACTTCAATGCACATTGCATCAGCCCAGGAACAACAGAACACTATGTACACAGTGAGAACTCCTTATCAGCCCCTTTTTGGGGTAGTCTATCAATCACCAACTATGTGTTACAGCATTTTATTAGCTACTCTAAGTTAAATGCTAGCAGCATTGTCAATGCGTTACGATTGTGCAGCTGAACTCCATTTTGAATCTTTTTATGCATGTCATCTCCTTGAGCCCAACAGCCTGTGTTTATTTCCCCAAACTAAATAACTCTGGCCCACAGGACCTGCAGAATGGTACCAGTGTCCCCCTTCCACTGTCAGAGCTTTCTACCCCCCAAAGTTTAGAAAGCAGGTAAGATGATTTGCACAGAAATGTGTCTCACAGCCAGGGAGACATCCAGAGAGGATGGAAACCTTTTCTCCCTAAAACAATTCAGTCATAAAGCAGCAAGGAAGACCACATCAGGGAAAAAAGGGAAAATAATGGATGTCAGACGTTGTATTTTGCCATTGATTAACCAATGTATTGTAACATTACCATTCCTAGGGCAACATAAACAAGCCTATCAGAGTCCCCACCTCTCCACACTACCCTGATAAAAGTAGATCCCAGCCATTCCCAAATGTAAATTCAAAACAGACGCTTCTCATTTTGAGAACCTCAGACTTTTCTTGACCTGGTGTCACACATTTAGTCACAAGGGGATGCACATTTCTTTACTGCAGGACATGCAGAACCTGGAAAATGCCCCCACAGGGACATAGTCCGAGGCTGGGGGGCACTGGCTATCCAGGGCATTCTGAACCAGAGGAGGATTAGCAGTGCTGTTGTACCAGTGCAGGACTGGGAGAAACACATTACATCTGCCCTCCAAAATCCTGGGTGTTCATCTTACCAAGCCAGCCTTCCATATGAGGTCAAGAAAATAATGGTCCAAAAATATCGTTCTTTTATTGCTTATACATTTATTTCTTGCCCTCTGTTATGGAATGAGCTAGTGAAAAAATATTGTTGTCTTTTATTTCCTTTTAAGCTATTGTATCATCTTCTTACATTTTTATGTTTGTTAGAGATTCCTAACCTTTGAGTCAACACTGTAACTAATATTTAGATATTAAATTGGGAATCACAAACAGATCAGTGGCTATTAAAGATAGCCTGATCCATCCTCTGGATCAGAAAGTTCTTGATGTCCTGGCTGCGAAAACTGAGAGAATACCTCAGAATTTCCTCTGCCTTATGCCTCCCAGTTTGATTCATCTTTAGTACTATTCAGTAAAACTTTATTGCCTCTAAAAGCTTTATCAAAGTGCATAGTGTTGCCTGAGGTCAGACCAGCCAAGCCTTGAGCCTCATATGAACTGTTTTGATGCATAGAAAATCCGTCTTTAAAAAAAATTCCAGCCTCTCCTAATAAACTGGCCCATCCCTAAAGAGCACCAACTTTGAAATATAATTAACCTCCACGTATTCTGCCTTGTGCAGCAAATAGCACTAGGAAGAAAGAGGGGTTTTTATCTGATTCACTCTTAACTGCTAAATCATGATTCTTTTTATTACATTTTTGTGCATTTCATCCTAGTGGGACATGGAAACAAGTTTGGGTAGTTTCATTGCCTGAATTTTCTGCTGCACACCAGCTGCCTGTGTGGCTACACTCTCTGCACTGGAAAAGAACATTTATTTCACATTTCTACACAGTCTTTACCACTTTCCTAGGAGGGAAAGATCTTTTCCCTAACACAATTAAAATAAATATAAGAAAATATTTCTTCATACTATATCTAGGCATTGTAAAGCCATTTTGTGGTGATGAAGTTATACACCTCCCACTTTAATTCAGTTTTATATCTGCTCAGTTAAGCTGAAGCTTTGGCAGAGTATACAGTGCTATAGGGAGCCCAGACCAGGCAGGACTGGACCTTTCGTGGAGGGCCTGCTCAGGGATTGCTTCCCCACATACACTGGTGACCTGGGGAGCTCCTTGCTGCCAAAAATCAAGGAAATTAAGAACTCTACAGCATTCAAAAGAGAGGATGTGGCAGAGCCAGAGCACAGAAACATTGTTTAGCCTGTGGAACAGGGGAGAATATGGGATGAGCATCAGGGAATGAGAAGAAGAGAGACCAGACAGGTTTAAGGGAAGATGGAAAAGAATCTGCACAGCTCATTCACAGCACCTGGGCCTCCATGCCTTTCTCAGGTCCCCCTGACAATTTGCTGCTGCAGGAGGAAGAGGAAGCCATCACAGCCAGCTTTGCAGGCTGGCTACAATCCTGCTGCTTGTTGGAGGACCAGGGAAAGGATGACCTTGTTTGGCAGGGAACTTCACACACACTGTGTGCCCGTGTCAGGTGCCAAGCCAGCACAGCACCAGCAAACCAGCACACCAGCACCAGGCAGGTACAAACATACACATCCCTTGCTGGTAGTTTCAGAGAAAGGCCCTGTTTAGCTCCAGGGAGGCAAGGACCAGCACAATGTTCTCCCTGCACTGTTTCTGTGCCTTCCAGGCAGTTTGTCCTGTTCATTGCAGGGCTGTGACAAGCACTACATTCACTCTTTCCCCCACATGCACTTCGTGTAATGTCTGGATTAAGGATGCCTCCTCTTGTCATTCAAACTGTCTGCTCCACTGCTCAGAGCTGAGCTAGCTGGAAAAGTGAGAGGCACAAGAGCTGATATTCTCAACTTGCAGAATTTCTTCCATAAAGAAGGAATTTACTATATTTGTTATCTCAGTTTAGATGGAAAGACAAGGAGACAGCCAACACACATGAATTCAAACGGAATTAAGCTGCATGAAGAAGGTTGGTGAGAGTTGTCCCCATAACATCCCCATCTGATCTTCCTTCCTGTCTTGCTGAAAGAATCCTTTTGTTTGCCCAAATGCAGCCATTGCCAGCTCTCATACCCCAAATAATTAGACTTGTGACATTTAAATGAAGGACTTTGGCAGGTGAGAAACAGCAGAAGAAAAGCACAGCAAAATGCCATTCTATGCCAGCCTTCCAGGAAAGAGTGATATGGGGCAGCCACAATCTGGCTGGGAAAAAGTGGGATGGGAAAAAAGGGGAAGTGGGTGGTTGAAAAGGCTGCAAAGGCTCAAGGTGTCTGCCTCACTCATCTAACCTGTGTGTCTCTCAAGCAGAGGAGCAAAGTGCTGTCCCTGCTGGCTCCTGGTGGGCAGCAATGAAAGGAGGCACACAAAGTGATATTTCTCTCTCTCTTGCCTTGAGCAGGTGCCAGCAGAAAGCTTTGGCAGCTGCTGAGTGTTGTGCTCTGGGAATTTCTGCAGCACAGAGTGTTGGTCTCACTGCCGCAGTTGGATGACACCAGACCCGTTGGTGACAATGAGCCTTACAAGGAGAAGTGAAGGTGTAAAAACAAGATGAAATCCAAGCAGTGTTCTTTTGCAGGGCAGAAAGCATTTACTGACGTCAAGAGCTACAGCCTGTTCCATTTGAGGTGCGTGTCATGCCCAAAATGATTTCAAGAGGCCACAAATTCACCTGGAAGATCGATTTCATGGCCCGAGAGTCAGAATATTAACTGTGCATCGCTCAGCTCCAAAACAGCCCCTCTTCTTCCATTTGTGCTGCTCCTCACAGCCACGCCACCTTTCTCTGCTGAGGCTGGGAGGGTGCTGGGTGTCACCCCCTCACAGCCAGCATTGTCCAAAGGCACTAGAAAGGCAATTAGCAGTGAGAGGATGAGGGAGCTGGCAAGTGTGTGGGATGAGGTGTGAGGCCAGGGAGACGAGGGGGCTCACAGGGCTGGTCTCACCCGTAACCACATGCAGAACCATTGTGCCAGTCCCACGGCAGATGGGGCAACACCTAATTTTTATTCCCAAAGTAACAAGTGGCAAGAAAGATTGCTTTCTGCAGAAAGGAATAAAAACAATGCTAATTAAGCACCATGCCTGCCTCTCTGCTATGTTGCCAGTGTTGATCCAAAAGCTACAGAGGTGACTGTGGGACAGATTTCATCTTTGGTGTTACTTTGATGATTTCGGTAGAAACACAACAGGTGATGCAGAAGGAAATTAGCCAAGTAACTTCAGCAAACTTGCACCCAAGGTGCCAAACAGCCCCCATGTACAGTCACTTCTTCATCATCCTCAAAATGAAGGATGCCCTGCTCTGCTCACTGTCTCTCATCTTGACCCAGCTCTTTACACATATCCCGGTGCAGTTGACCAAGGGAACAAATAAAACACATCCTGTGTGGCCTGTGCTTCATCCAACTCACACAGTTAGCACTACTCTAAGTCCAGCTCAAACTTTCCACTCCCTGGAGCAAAGGAAGAGGCAGTCAGCTTGCCCAAACACAAAGAGCCAAGCACCAAAGCAGAGTAGGAGCACTACGAGTCTCAGACAGGGAGCTCTTGGAGAGGGGAATGTGTTTGCTGCCTCCTTCCTCCTTCCAGCCCCTTCAACATCCCCTAACATATTGCAAAGCCAACACAGCCTACACAGCTGGAGGATGAGGATGAGCATGAACAGTGGCATTTGCAGAGACAGACATACAGCAGCCAGAGAGTGAGGAGACAGAATCCCACCAGAAGCTGGTGCTGTTTGCCCTGTAGCAGTTTCTGAAGCATGAAGGTGCCTGAAAACTGGCTCCCACTGTCCCTGCACCACAGCTCAGCTCTTCCAGGGCTATGGGGAGGTGACTGCATCCCTGCACTGCCTTCCTCCAGCATTTCCTCTCTGCAGCTCCTTGTCTGTTGATGTGCACACTGTGGGTTTCCAGCTCCTGACAGGGTTAATTGGCAGGCCCAGTGGGGGAAATAAAATGTTTCAGCTCTGTGGTTGCTTTTTTTTTGTCCTTGTTTGCTCATGAGGCTGAGGGAAAATGCTGGCTCCTGAAGGGTTACAGAGCAAGCACAGCAGGTAGCCAGCTGCTCTAGATCTCTACCATTCATTCCTGGCCCATATTTGTGCCCCTTCATGCTGCTCAGGTGCATTTGGCAGACAGACATCCCTGCTCCTCAAACCTGGGGCTGTGGGGAGCAGAGGGCACAGGTCAGGACTGGGGGATGACTGGGGCTGAGGGGGACGAGCCAACAGGCACATCCCTGGGCACTGAGGGCCGTTCTGCACCCAGCAGGGGCTTCTGCAGCCCTTTTGCTCTCCCTCTAAGGCTGTGCTTCAGCAGAGACAAAAGCCCCCTCCCAGCTTCTTCTCTGAAAGCACTCTCATTCCTTTTCCATTTTCATCTAAGTTCCCAATGAAGATTTATTACTCTGAGTGATTACGCTGTCAGCCAAATGAGCAGGGAATAGGAATATCCTTTCTTCTTGCATTCTAGCCACTAGTCCATTTGGCTCTCAGCAAAAAGAGCAGATTTAGCATGATTTTAGTCCCTTTTTCTTGCAGGTATTATTTATTTTCAAGCTGACAGCATGTGGGAAAACCCATCAAGAATCAGTACCCTTGGGCATGAACCTGGGTTGTTATTCACCTATTTAAAACCTCGAAGGAATGGGATGGTCAGTTATGTGTAAGTCGTGTAAAACTTCAAGGCAAAGGCTCCCTATATCAACACTGAAAACCAGTCAGATGTGGCCTCAGAAGCAACTCACAAAAGGCAAAGAGGGCAGTGAGGAAACAGAAATGTCAAAGCAGAAAACAGCAATAGTTCCCATCCTACACTCAAAAAACAGGAATTGTACACAGGATGACAATTGCCAAGGAGATGAAGCATGCACGCATATGCAAAGAGATTTTACCCCAGACCTATGAGATCAAGATTTTTTTTTGAAGATTGGTTTGTTGGGCTTTTTGTTCATACTGTGTTCAGGTTTTTTTCCCCTGGGATAGGTGGCGAGTGGGACATTTTTGGTTTTAATTTTCCTTTCCTTGTAATAAGCATATTCCCCTGTTGTGAGAATGCAGCTGCAGCAGTAACACCACACTATACCTGAATGACAAGGACACAAACCTAAATGTAAATTAAAAGAGTACCCAGCTAGTCTGATTTTTGTGCCCACCTGTGAGAAATGCAAGTAACAAACAGATTGCATCAAGAAAACCACCCCTCATGCTGGATTTCTGACATAACTGGTTAGATTATTAAAATGGTAATCAGTAAAAAGGGCAATTTCAATCAATCAACTTCATCTCCTAAGCAGAAGCCACAGGAGGGAGAGTGAAGGAGTCAGGAGATCTGGTTGTGCAGATTTAGGCAAATCACTTTGCTCTGTATGCCTGTTCCATTTTCCTTTTATCTCACTAGACTGTGTCCTAGCACTGTGTCATTGTCTAGACAACGCCATTCCTCCTGCCCTGCATTTTCATCCAAGAAAAAACTGGGAGAGGAAAGGACAGGCACCGAGGTTGCAAAGCTCTTCACAGAGCCACAAACAGATTCACATCCCCACGTCTCAACATCCCTAGTCATCCCAGTAAATGGCCAGAAAACCCTCTGGCAAAATGTTCCTTTTTTTTTTTTTTTTTTTTTTTTTTTTCCTTTTTTTTTTTGTGTCCAAATGGACAC
>VYXD01016284.1:816297-858243 GCA_013397195.1 Hylia prasina
GAGAACGACGCGTGGCTGTTCTGTGAGCCCACACGCAGCACCCTGCTCGGGAGCTGGGCCTCAGCCCCGCTGACACTGCGCCTGTCAGCACAACACCACTCCTGCTCTCAGCTTGCTTTGACAAAATCCAGGAAACGGCAAATGCAACGTTAAAAACAAACAAACAAACAAACAAACAAACAAACAAACAAACCCTGGCAGAGCCGAATGCTGCTAACCAGGAAAGGGGAGGTGTGCCCACCCCCGGGCCTGGCGGGGGGATGCAGCCAAGTCACAGCTGAGCGCAG
Organism: Hylia prasina; assembly: GCA_013397195.1. Classification (NCBI taxonomy): domain Eukaryota; kingdom Metazoa; phylum Chordata; class Aves; order Passeriformes; family Sylviidae; genus Hylia; species Hylia prasina. Next base: position 816,585 of record VYXD01016284.1, read on the forward strand.
GTATCGTGACACGGTGACACGCAGGGCGACCCCTTCACCTCAGATCAAACACGAGGTCCCAAAGGGCCCTCAATCAAAACAGGGCTGAAGCATCCTGCCAAGGTCAGTGCAGACAAAGCTCGCAGGAAAAGCACAGCGTTGTCAGGGACTGCTTGTGCCAGCGAGGCTTGCCGGGCTCCCCTCAGGCCCCTCACCTGCCAGGCTGCACACGGAGCTGTGGGATGGGGTTCCCAAAGTGCCTCGGCTGCACAGCACACTGGGGAAATAAATGACAGGAACAATGTCCCTCTGGGTTCTTCTCTTTCTCTCCATATTATCGTGTCACTGTGCATGTCACCTTGTGATACTGGGTTATTTATCATCACTGAGTGCCTAGATTGGCCCCGCTAGAGAAAAATCAAAGAAAGCAGCAGGGGTGGGGTTCGGTGAGGAGGAAACAAATTCTTCCCTTTAAGAGCATGCAAACTTCTCTGCTACTCCATGCACACCCACACACGCAATGCCAGGCTGCTCCTTTCCCCCACCAGCAGCTCCTTTCAGCATCCCTGCTCTTCTCTCTTTTCTCCGCTCAGATTCAGTGCCTCGTTTCTATGGATTTCTGTGTCAACTCCCTCAAGGATATTCACTGGAATGGACACATTTACAGGATTACTAACGTTCTGTAAGCAGGTGGTGCTATTATAGTCATACAAAAGCCACCTATTTTTGGTACCTCGTGCTGTCACCCTGTTAGGCTCTGCTTTGCTTTGCCTTGTTATTGTACCAACTTCTCAGCACCATTACTCTGGGCTGCTCCAGTTCCAGCTCTGTCTGCAGATAGAGGGGCATCTTTGCTCCCTGCAATGGTGGCTTGGAGCTTCCCCACACAAAGAGAGGCCTGCAAGTTTCTCCTGCTGTCATCATTCATTTCCTTCATGAATCTTGAGAATGTACTTAAGAAAAAAAGTCCTGCTCTATGTGCATGTCTAATGCATGCATACACTCATGCATATAAATTTTCCTATGCAGAGCAGCAGCCTTAAAGTGAAATGTTAGAAGATGACTATATTCACTTTATCCTTATGCCATATTTCAGGTAATCACTTTGAAAGTCATTGGGTAAATTTCGAGTATTGTCTATGTTCTTCGATTATGTCGTTCACGTTAACTGCTTTAATATCTCAGCTTGTATTGGCTGGAAACACTTAGCTTGTCTCACCTCATTTCTTGGCACATGGTCTTACCCTGTCCCTGCGCTCTTGGGTCTGGTTGACAGCACTGCAAGGGTGTTGCACTTATCTGCAGCCACAGACCATCTCTGCCTAAGTTCCATCTAAGCACCCAGCACTGAGAAGTAAAGCAAGATGAAGCACAGGCACAAAGTTTAAATAAAATCACATTATTAGCAGTCACATTTCCTGACCCTCAGCTCTGAAACCTTACTAAACTAATAGTGAAATGACCAGGAAAAAACAATGCCAGCATATGACAGTTTAAAAGTGCATATAACAGAGCAGGGATCACTGCAGGAAGATCTTCACGCAGACCAAAACCACCAGGATCCCCTATGTCCTTTTCACCTTGAAGGGAGAAGCTGGATTTTCACTTTCAGCTCGGCACTTTGCAAAACGTGGCAGTCTTCACTCCAGCTCCTTTTACTCCTCATAAAGGCAGTGGAGGGCAGTATAAATTGTGTGTGTGCTTCCCGAAGTGGTTTATGCCAATCCAGCTCGCGTGCGAGGGATTTGCATTCAGAGGGCTTACAATAAGTACAGAATTATTAATACAGCGTTGCACTCGATAGCTGAGACACTGCTTGTAACCAGGGGAAAAAAACCACTACCCTTCTGCTGTAAAGCATCTAAATGGGAATCAGGCTCAGTCTTGTCTCATAGCATAAATGTCCTGACCTGCTGTTCCCTACTTTGTAACACAAATTCAGCTATAATCAATTATGGCTTGAAATGTTCCTTAAACATAGAGAAAAATCCAAAGCACATGCAAAGGCCTCTGATGGCAACTGATGTGATAAAGCAGTGCAGGAAACTCCTTTTTCTTAAGACTGATTTTAAGTGCCTCTGCAGATGGATGCAGTTGCTGTGCTGTGTACTGCTAACCTTGAACTGACATTAGCAAGTGTATCCAAACTTTCCTTTTCCAGCCGGGATGGGGACTCCTCTGACAGCGGCTGCATGTTCCCCTCTCCCCTCATTTCGTGACCAGCTATCTCTTGGTAATCAATAGAGGTCGAATCTAGGCCCCATTGGGATTCACAGTGAAAACTATTGACATCAACAGGTCGGGAATAGCCAAGAGACGATTTACACAACAGAGAGCAGAGAACATGAGCAGGAAAAGGCCACCCCAATCTCAGCTGGTGTAAATCAAGATAGTTACAGATTTACAGCAGATAAGGCAGGGGGAAAAAGACAAAAGAGAATAAAAGTATCTTCATTTAATCATCTCAGATGCAAACACAATTCTCGTCACAGCTCTGTGTCACAGGAAAGCTTGAACCTGGCCAGACTGCTACAACAGGGATGCTCCACATCCTCCAACTGCGACTGCCGCCAGGGAGTCCGGGCACAGAGGGGAAGCAAAGGGAGAAAAAGCCTGCTTTGCTCCTGATTTTAGCAACCATCAGGAAAACATGCCCTGCTCTCAGCCGGCTGCCCCGGAGGGACGGCGCGGTCGGTGCCAGAAGAGGGCACTTGAGCTCCAGCAAGCGGGAGATGATGCGCGGCGCCGCTCCTGCAGGACCGGCCGCGCCTGCGACACGGACACGGGGATGCGCCAGCAGGCATCGGGCTGCTGCTCCCACAGCTGGCACCGAGAGCTCTCCTCGCTACTTCTCCTGCCGCGGGGCTTCCTCCAGTACCCTCGGGAGCAGAGAGCTGCCGCTCCTGCATCACACAGGTCCCTAAGCTGCGTTTCTCCAGCAATATGGATCATGTGCCGGGTGAAATTCTCTCTTTGCTGGAGCTTTTTGTCGTCACTTCCCCAGACAGACCCTCTGGAGTGCAGTAACATTTACACTCCCTCCAGCCTTGCCTCCAGCAGAAGCATTTCTTGAGTCCCTTTCCTTTGTTAAGCTGCCTGTTCTCATCAAACTTGCCCAGACTTAATACTGCTGAGAACTCTCGTTGGTAGAAACTAAAGAAAAAAACGTCAGAAGTTTTGGGGTGAATGTATATGAAACACACAAGTGCCTGCTGCCCAGCAAAGCATCCTAAACACAGAGGCTGCCTGTTTTCCCAGCTGCATCATCTGGTTCAAAACCAGACTGGTCCCCCTCCAAACCTTATTCACTGAAGCACAAAACCTGCTCCCATCCCTCCAGGCACAATGTAATCAGCCATGCCTCATCTCCTTAGAAAACTCCTGACAACAAAATTTCACAGATTATGCAAAACCCTGAATTAAAGGCAAGAAAGGCCAGAGGAGATGAAGAAAAACAAACTGAATGATACAGCAAGTATGACAATTTAGGTCTTGTTTTGAAAGCTTTGTTCCTTTTCTGTGATGTTCCCTATGACAAATAAGAAGCCATTTTCTTGTCTGTTATAGGTGACCACAAAGTAATAGCTAATGTATCTGAACCAGCCCATAAACTCCCACTGCATTAATCTATACCATCTAATTCTAAGTGGCTGCCTCAGAGTGGTTGGGCTTTTTTGCATCCCAAAAGTTTCCAGACACATGAATAAACCAAGCACGGATAAATTGGGTCTGAAGGTCTGTTTCTCAGATGGATCTGGCAGCTGCCTCGGTTTATTGGCAGCTCATTTATCATCTCAAGAAAAATATTGATGGTTCTAGAGACACAGGCCCTTTCTGTGTCCTGGCTGAAGGAAAGCTGTCCTTCTGGGCAGGCTTTGGAAAGAAAGTCAATGCAACAAAATCTGCTTGGCAGAAACGTGAGGGATGTGGTGCAAAGAAGAATCATTAAATAAGGAAGAAGGAACACCAGGATGATAACCCTGTTGGCCCAGGAATAGCCCAGTCTCAAATCTTCACAGTGTTACAGCAAGAATATGAGATTGTGAGAGTGCTAACAGGCACAGTCATGGGCATCTTCTCAAGTGGAGGTATCACTGCTGCACAGGAAGAGAGAAAGAGCCTGAAGGTGTGTTCTGACAACAGAAACAGCCACTCAGCAGACCCTGAAGAAATTCACAGAAACACAATGATCAAAAGGCTTGAAAAAAGGAATAATGGGACTGAAGTACTGGAAACTCTCTCCCCTTGGGCTGGCAGCATCATTCAATCCTGATTCCATGTAGAGTGTTGGCAGTCCAGCTGCCTCTCTCCTAGAAAGACACCGGGAAGACAATTGGAGTCTCTGAGCCATTTCCATCCCCTATCTTGATTAAACCAGCTGCATTCCACTTGAAGAGCATATTTAAAGATTTATTGAGAGTAAGATTGAGATCTGTCATGTATTGGTGTGGTGGGAAGAGATCTCACTTTTCATATGTCCCCCCAGTATTGCTCCAGATGAACATCCAGAGAAGGCAGTCCAGTGCAAGCTTTTCTACACTTGACAATCCACTGCCCTGCAGATCCTCTTTGCTACATGAGAGGTCTCGAGCAGTTAACATTCATACTGGATTTCTTGAGGGACTGGATGATGGAGAAAAGATGAATGGATTGTCACCTATCATTTGTATGCCATCAGATGACAATTGCTGGTTTAATAAGGATTGCTTATTTTCAGAAAAAGAGATAGCCAGCCTGACAGAATCATGAATGCAACCTGACTGTGGGAACATGTTATCCAGAAGTTGGTTTGCTGCACACCAGTCATAATGACACAAAGGAAGGCATTTGGGATATTGCTGTTTTCAAAAATGTAATCCCTCCAATAGGCATTGGTAGCCAGATCCTTTTAGCTGGATGACTAAAAACTCCAGTCTATGCTGAACAGAAATTCAGTTAGTTTAAGAAGTTTTGAATCTCACCTACATACTGGGAAAAAACAAGAGGACGGGAGAGCAAGCACAGTATTAAGTGCATCAGGAACTGAACACATGATGTTTACAGTCTGTACTCTGAAACTGAAAGCTTTATTTTTCATTTGTTTGTTACACCTGCTGCTCATGTGACCAGAGTGCAATTTGTCCTGAATGCAAATAAAAATCACACAACAAATACAACTGGAGTCACTGGAGTTGATTCTCCATTACTCGGCACCCCAAACAGTTGTGTATAACCAGAGAAAAAAATGTAAAATGACAAACCAACTCAAGGCATGGCTATCTTATCTGGTAATATTTTTCTGCTTATGATGTACAGGGTAAGTAAGCTGTGAAATTTCATATGTGAAATACAGGTGGCTGCTCCCAGGGTAACAGGAAGGAATCACAAAATAAAGCTTGCTGGTGGTAGGCTTAAAACAAGCAAGCTATTAGTAAGCTATGGAAACCCATAACAAGGAATGTTGTAGAAGATAAAAATGTATACAGGTTCATGGGAGACACATCCATTGACTGTTGTCTCAGATGTAATAAACATGTGGATTTTTGTCTCTTCTCCAAACTAATAAGTGATAGGATTAGAGAAAATGGCCTCAAGTTGTGCCAGGGGAGGTTTAGGTTGGACATTAGGAAACATTTCTTCCCAGAAAGGGTTGTAAGGCACTGGAACAGGCTGCCCAGGGAAGTGATGAAGTCACTATTCGTGGAAGGATTGAAAGTGGATGTAGCACCTGGAGACATGGTTTAGTGGTGGGCTTAGCAGTGCTGGGTTACTGGTTGGACTTGATGATCTTAGAGGTCTGTTCCAGCCTAAATTATTTCATGATTCTAATAACTCTGACTCTGGGATCCCAAATCCATTAATTGCTGGAAGCCAAAGAATATTCAGGGAGAATAGTTATATGCTTATTCTGTTATTAAATTCTTCTCAAGCACCTTATTTTGACCTCTGTCAGAGACAAGACACTACAGAGGACTGGTTTTGATCTGAGCTGATTTGGCTGTTCTCTTCTTAAAAGATGAGACATGAGAGAATCAGACCCATCCTTGCTCTCATCAAAACACAAAGGTTTCTGAACACTAGATCAAAGCTGCAAGGTTATCTTTAGTTTCTGCCTGAGATGTTCAGGCTTTGTTTTTCTGAACTGTGGACCAAGCTTCACCTCTAGGTGACAAGAAACAGAGCTGGCTTGGGGTGGGCCTGTACTGGCCTTGGCTTGGACGGGAATTCTCATCACCAGTGAACAGAACCTGACAGGTTGCTGGCCTCTTTCAGCAGAGGTTTGATAGGGAAGGTGCAATCTGCTTTCCAGAATGCCACAAGATATCCTTTGTTAGGATTTTCACAGATGTTAAAGTGTCAAGAGAAAAGGAAAGTGAAGTCTTGACTCACCAGGGGCATGCTGAGAAAGAAAAGGAGATGTTGGATCTGTTTCCTGTGACTTTCATGCCTACTGTCCTCTGGTTTCTAACAATAGACATTCAGCTGTCCCTACTGGAGAGATTAATTGTGGTCTCTCTGCTCATTCAGCCAGCTATTTTTCATAAAACTCATAGGAATGTAATATCTCTGAAACCTTTATCACTGTCAAATTCAGTTGCAATTGGTCAAGCAGCTGAGAAAGACACACAGACAGAAAGACACTTGTTTTTTGCAGCTTCCTAAAAATCACCTCTGATCCCCTTTCAGGACCACGGTATTTGAGACTGAAGAAATAGTACTTGAAAAGGAGCTTCTGCTCCCACCCTAGAATTCCCTTTAATCAACAGTAATGAAGCTGATAGCAACAAAATATGAAAGAAAGGAATAGTTTGGGTGAAAAGATGGCAAAAAGTGAACAAAACCACAAGACTGGGTGTGTCTGATTAGTGCCACACCTCCTGAACAAAGCCCGCTGTGGTGACAGAAAGGCCGGGGGTAGGGCTAATGACCTAAATGCCAACGAGGTGGTGACAACACAGACAAGACAGGCACAGGGGAGAAGGCTCAGCCAGATTTGAACAGACAGAGAAGAGGAAAAAGACAAACATGGAGACACACAACCACCACCACAGGCTGGCAGAAAAGGAGAGACCTCTCCCAGAGTCACTGCAATTTGGCTGTTTATTGCTTTTTGAAAAACACCTCGTTCTGAATGGCATTTTTTCCTCTTCAATCCCAATGACATTTGGGAAGGCTTCAAGGCACAGCACTAAAGCCCTTTCCTAACCTAAGTCTCCAACCCACAGACATTACTCTTTAGTTATAATAACCACTCCCCTCAGACATTTCCAACAAATTGTTAATATATTTTAAGCCCTGCTCTCCATTGCCTTTCAGATTAGCCTTGCCCTTTCCTTTGCACTTAAGTTTAGCAAGTGTTACTAATAGGAATTTAACATTTACCAAAGAATTATTTTAACTACGGATCTAATAGCATTTGTATGGTGTTCTGAGCACCCAAGAGCCTCATATCAGTTCTATATGCTTAGTTTTGTCTAAGTTGCTTCTAAGACAAGGAAAAATACAAGTTTAAGGAAAAGAAAGCTCATAACAGAGGCATTCAAATCCAGGAAAGCCATTTCCAAGAAGGATAGCAGCAGTGCCTGGAGAGAGCTTTCCTTTCTTTATATTATCCACAACCCTGCAATCACTCATGGTGATCAACTTCACCTTCCAACCTTTCAGCAAAAGCTTAACTTGTGCTTGGTCTAAGTTATTTTTTCCTGTGTACAAAAGAAATACTAATAGAAAAATGCTATGCTTATTATTATTATGCTATTATTATTATTATTATTAAGATGCTTATTATGAGCTGGCAAAATTTATGTTTTTTTTTTTTTATTTCATATACTACCATCAAAACATTTTTGAATTAGAGAGTTTTGTGCTTGCAGACCAAGAATCATTGAGAGCTTGAGTGGAAAGCACCAGCGAGGCTTTCGGTCAGCAAAACCTCAGTGACAGTTTGGCACCAGTAGCATCCAGTGTCTCAACAGAGACCCCAAAAGCTGCATTGGATGAGACCAGTTTTAGAGCTGGCCTTATGAGGATCAGTCTTCCCATGCCACTGGATACAGCCCTACCTAGGCTGAGGAGCACATCCTGAGCCAGCACAGAGTCGAGGACAGCTGCTGGGATGGAGGAATGGGATTTGCACGTGTCTCTAAGATGCTCATGCTCCAGCTGTCCACAAGGTCCCAGTTGCTGAACACAGCTGTAAATATTGACAGTTCTCAAGTCAACCTGTCCAAATTACCCAGCCCAGGCTCACAGCTACTCAAGTCTTCCTGCTCTTCAAAGAAGGCAAACTCCTGTATTCATGTCTGAAATTGACTTGAGGGCATTTCTGTAGGTCTGAATATGCATCCTGCTTACGTTCTCATCCCACAACCACCATCTGTTCCCTCCCCTCTACCTTGGTATCCCTGGGAAAGAAATATGCATGCACAAGAGGAAGGAAAAGGTAACTGGAATCATATGGTTAAATGGAATCATTGTGAAGATGTCTTCCAAGACTGATATTCTCCATTTAAGGAAAAAAAAAATCTTTAAAATAAAAAAACTCCTTTCTAATACACTTTCCACTTTTATAGCATCTTTCATCTGAGGCTATCAAAGCACTTTGAGATACAGATCCTAAGAAATCCATTACAAAAAATATGCATATTCCTAAGTTGACTGTAGTCACTTCCCTAAATTTCCATGTCTCTACTGATACTCCCAGACTGTGTTTGCATAGATTGATGCAGTCAGTGCTACAGGCAACTAGATAAACAAATCTACATCCAAATATAAGCTCTCCCCCACAAACAGCATCTCTTAGAGAAGTATTTTTGTGCAGCATTGTCCACTGCATTGAGCCCTTTGAGAGAACGAGGTGTGCAGACTGCAACACCATGTACTGCTTTGTACTTTCATGCCACTGCACTTCATTAAACAGACTTTCACTGTTTTTTAATTTTCTTTGAGCAGGTCCCACTGTATATACCCGATGTGAACAAGCACACAGATTCCTTCTGGGTATGAGCCAACAGCTGCAACCCTGAAAAATATCAGCTTCTTATATCATTAACTGAGTTTCCATGGTGCCCTGGGGCAGAGATATTGATGCTTGACAGCATTATCACTATAAAGTAACTTTACAACTCTATAATTTAACTCTATGCTTCCAGTAATATTAAGAGCATTTGAAATTGTGGCTGTAAACCTTGACACTTTCACACAGACTGGGGAGCTGAAAAGAGGATTTTGTTTCCTCTCCTCCAAACCAGCCCTAAACGTGGTACTAAGAAACAACCAAGTACTGGAGAGGAGATGTGCAAGGAGGTCACTCTTAGAAAAATCTGCAGGATTAGGATTAGTGCCACCTTTTGCAACACACAGAAGGGAGCCTGTTTCTAGGGGCTTAGCAGAAGAAGTAGACCTCTGGATGCCTTTCCCTGAATATGTGCCTGATTTACTTTGAAATCATCTTGGCAAGAACCTCAAACTGAAGTTCAAACCTAAGCCACACTGGATAACCTCTGCAGAGCTCCCTCAGCTTTATCAGCAGAGCTTTTCATACCTCATTGGCTTTTGCTAGTTATGTTGCCTTTACTGGCTGGGAATGAACCTGCAAGGGCCATAATCTGTCTCATGAGGATCTTCTCTTAAGGATATCACTAACAGAGATAGGAGGATCAGGACAGGCAGATGCCAAAAAAAGAAATGTAAAAAAGCCCAAAATAACCAAGTACATTTGCCCTAGGGGACTGGCAGGTACATGAAGCTCTAAAAGTTATAGATGCTTTTACTGGAATTGTAGTTTGCATACAGATTCTTTTTCCCCAGGGTAGGCATTTACTGAGATCCAAGTGCTCCTTAAAAGGAATCTGGATGTAACAAATGACTGTTTCCTTCGGGGATTTAACTTCTCCAGTCCCCAGTCAAGCAGCAGGCAGATACTTTACTTGAAGTTAAGAATAAGAATGAACCCTGTGGTCTCTGTGTCGAGAGTCCAGGATGTGAGCTCCTCTTAGGTGTCTGAAGAGATTCTAGTCAATCCAAGCCTTCATTTTGTGGCTGTGGCCACATAAATACACCTTTATGCCCACACACAAGAGAGAGTTCAGTAGCGCACCTTTGGATGAGGTCCTTCTCCATCTGGAGGAAGCTTGCAATTAAGATAAAAATACACCAAAAAAGCTATGGACACGCTGACAATTGTGATGCCCACCCATCTCCATGATTATTCTCCCCTACAGCTACGGCTGTACCAGTTCCTGCCAGGTCTCCTTCATTTCTGCCTTCCTGCCTCATGGCTGGGATGTGGAAGGGTAAACCTTTTATTCTCTATTATGGGCTGCCTCCTTGGCAGCAAGGATCCAGTTCAAACACTCTGAAAAATTAACCAAATAGATTTTAAAGCTGTTGAAGTGAGAGTCCTTTGCTGGCTGCTCTCAGGTCAGGCTGTGATGGCTGCTGTTCACAGCTGTAGTGGGAGACTGGAAAACACCAGTTCTGGGTGTTCTGTCAGAGCAGGGCTCAGCCCTGCAGTTGGGGATTCATCCTGCCTCCCCCTCTTTTAGCCCTTGTTCCCTGCCCAGCTCTGAGGCTGCGGTGAATTGAGCCAGCTCAGCAGCTGAGCTGCTGGTGCTGAGTGTTACAGAGCAGTTTACAAGCCTCATGTCATAAGCCCTGTAAATGCCGAGTAAAACATGGAATTTAATGGAAGCACATCAGCTCATTTTAATGCTCCTTCACCTGGTGCTGAGCTGTTGTTGTGCTGCCTTTTTTAATCAGTTACCACCAAATGTGTGCATGTGTGAGAAGGGTTTTAAACATTTCTCTGTCCACTTCCAGGCGAGTAACAGACAAGCCTACAATCCTCTTATTATGCCTTTGAAACAGAGTCCATTCACTGTTATCTGCAGCATGTGTTATCGTGGGGTTTTCTGCAGAGCTTACAGAACATATCCCTAATGTTTCTCACACTCCAGGTATGTATCTGTTAGACACAGACCTGGCAGGCACACACAGCTCTGCAGGAATGTCTAAGTGCTTTGTTTGCTGGATGAAAATACCAGAGGAACTCCAGCAGTAACCATTAGTGATGTCATGCCAATCAAGGCGTGAGACACTGGTGCAATCATGTTAATTCTCTGTGTTAGAAAAGGCCAGAAACTCCACACTCTGCATGATGTTATCCCACCGTATATGCCCCAAACATACACCCCCTGCACAGGACGAAGGAAGACGCTTCCCTCCTGGATTTCATTTAAACAGTGAAGACTAGGTAGCCAATTTGTTTTTAGAATGTTCCAGGTGTCATCCTCTAAATTCTGAACCAATTCATTTAGAACACTCAGTCACACTAACTGGAGTAATTGGAAACTGATTTCCACTTCTATGGTACCTTCCCATCCTTTTTTTCTTTCTTTTCTTGCTGAAAAAAGTTACTGTCCACACTAACAGTAAGAATTCAAACACTTAGACCAAAGGTCTGTCTTCCATTTTCATGCATGTATGGTATGCACTTATCTCAAAAATTGCACAGTACGTTTGTTTCAGTCAGTCACACAAATCTACAAAAATAGATAATCTCACCCAATGTAAAAATATATCTATTACTGTCGCACAAAGGTTTGTATGGATCACAGAGTTAGCATGCAAAACCTGGAGAACATGAAGAGATAAAAAACCCACCAACAAACCTAATCCACTTATATAAGGGCATGAAAGGGAATAGTACTGTGATCTTATTTGCCACAAATGCTGTAAAGAAAAGAAGCTGACAGGTATCATTGCTTGTCTCCAAGTCTATTCAGAGTTTGTTCAGTTTTCCCACCTGTCAACAGGAACAACATTAGGCTAAATTAGTATTTTTCAGAATCTGGAGATCCTAATTAGTTTTATTCTCTGAAAGGAGCCAGTATGGCCAGTTCTGGATGTGTGATCCACTTTGTAGTCTCTTTTCATGGTCATGGGTGACCTGAATTTGAGGCTGAATCTCAGTCTGCACTTGATCCAACAGTAGAAGCTTTGAACAATCCTAGCCTCCCTGATCCTGTTTCCATTGAAAGGAAAGGGAGAGGGAAAAAGCAGAAAAGGAAAAGAAAAAAAGAAAAGGGAAAGAAAAGGAAAGGAAAGGGAAAGAAAAGGAAAGGAAAAGGAAAAAATGCTCACACAACCAAATAACATCACAGTGGGATGAACAAAGTTCTTAGAAAGACATCTTTAAAGGCAGATTTCCAGAATACTTGCAGTATCAATTCACAGTTCCTGGGCTCATTGTATTTTCTTCATTTATTTGCTTGAGTTGCTGCCTGCATGTACATAGATAGTTAATAGAAACAGCCCTGTCCTTGGAGGCCAATATGAATTGACTGCCTGTGTCTTTGGTTCAGGCCCATTAAAAAATCCGAGCATTAATTAATCACTGACTTGCAAATAGCTTGGAAGGGCTGTTCAGGCTAAATTGGAATGTTCTGCAATTGTTTTACTTTTGGTCATAGGCACTTCAGTGAGGTGAAACTTCCTCCCCTGCCAGCACAGGATGTGCATAAATCCAGTGGCTACTCCTGTGTTGGACCAGGCCAGTCTAGACACTATTTCAAGCAACTCCATTTCTTTCACTAACTAGAAAACTGCACACATGAGGAAAAGATCTCATAGGCAGTACTCTGGATGGAATTCCTACATTGAAAAGGAAATAATAAAACCTTCCAGGGCAAAATGCCAGTGGAGCATACTCCATGGGCAAAGAGCTTCCTCTGCTTGCTGTCTGGCAGGCCAACCAAAACCTGCTCCCCCCTCCTTTTCCACTCAGCTGGGTGAAACCCTAACTGCAGAAACCAAGCTGCTGCCTGAGCTTTCCCCATGCCAGCTCAAGAAGCTTCTCTGACCTGGAGCCTGTTTTCTGTGCCCCAGCTGCTGATGGAATGAACAGCAGGCAAGCCAAGCCAAGCAAATGGAGATGGTGGACTCCACAGGTGAAACTTCTGCAATGTGAGGCACAAACCAGAAATCTTCATGGAAAAGGAAAAGGAAGCTAAGCCAGTCTGATCTACCAGTCATGAGGGAAAACATATCCAAGGGCATCATGATCTCATGTGTATGGGGGCTCTTTCCACTCCTCACTGTAAAAACTGTTCTTGATAAACCGGGAAGAGAAATAAGCAGTTTGCAGCACAATGAGCACAAAGTGAGGAAGAAAATTAAAGGTAAAACTAAGGCATAGGTTCTTGAAACACCAAAACACCAACCTAAGAAAATAAATACCTAAACCTAACAGTAACAACATTTTTTTCCGCAGTGGCAAGATATATTACCTTTGTGTATGTTGCAAGGAGCTTTTCCTTCAGTTGCCTTTACTGGGCAAAAAAGAGCTTCTATTCCAAATGCTCAAGTATGGTAAGTCACTTTAATATATTCATCTCCCTCCTTCCCCCAAATTTCACTTTCAGTGGAGAAGTCAAACCAGAAAAGCCCAAATGACAAACAATTAATTTCCCTGCCCCCTGTCTCTTGCTCTTATTCCCACACTGAGAGCCCATATACATGGATGGTGAGGAATTATGTCTCATATTAAAATTTCTCCCTTGCTACCCCCAACTTCCAAAATGCAGCAGAGAGGCAAATAGACAGTCACAGCTAATCTCTCTCCCTCTGCAGTGTTTCTAAACCTGTGGAAATTTCTAAAGCTGCCAAGATAGAATGACAAAATGAAATAACATACCCAGCACTGAAGTATGGGCACTGGGTGTTTGATTGAGCATGGTGACAAAAAGAAAAAGAAAAACATAAAAGCAGATCATAAGACCAGTCAGAACAATTCTACAAATTGCTGATACATTGAGATAGCCAGATGGATATGTGGTTTTTGAGGAATGAGACACCGCTTCTATCTGAGCACTCAAAAATGCCAACAACTTTGATGGTTTTGTTTTCACAATTTGACTTCCATTTCTTTGTCAACTGGCATTGAAGATTTGTCCTCCAGGCAGCTGCAGAACCTAATGGATCCCTTTGGCTGCAGTTCAAAGGCAGAGAAGATATTTTACTCAGTACCAAAGAAGCACTCTCAACTTGCTATTAAAACAATAACACAAACACAGGGCTAATGAGGGAATAAGGAGAGAAATGAAGAAAGAAATGGAAGACTGTGGAAGGGAATGGATCACAGACTCTCCAGGACTAGCTTCTGTAACAAGTGTGTGAGACAATCTCCTACAAGAGGGAAATGGCTTATTTGATCTAATGTCTTTCCCTTCTTGAATTTCCACAGTATGGAGAATCAATATGAGGGAAATTAAAGCATCAGGAGCAGACTCACATTTCCACTTGTGTGTGTCTCTATCTCAGCAAACTCTTATGGAGACAGAAGTATTTACCTTAAGTGCCTGGTTCACGTGTGCTGCAAGAGGATGGATTTCAAAAGGATACAGGCTTCCTCGGTGTAGGGCACAGCAGAAGCAGTCCCCCCCAAAATGTAGCTGTAGAATGAGACCTCCAGAGTGTAGCAGTAGGATGTGTCATTTAGGAGCCCGCCAAGGAAGCGCCGGCCGGTCCCAGCTTTCACAGCATCCCTGTTGAACGACGTACTGGACTGCAGGAGCAAGAACACAGGGACAAGAGGAGAGTTCAGGAGTGGAGCTGATGCCTTAAGTTTCAGCTTTCATGTTTTTCAGATTCTGTGCTGCCCAGGTGTATAGTTCTGAGCCTCATATTAAGTTCTAGTAAGCTCTCTTCACAGGGTAGGTGGACAAAACAAATCCTTTTCATGCTAGAGACCAAGGACAATGAGTACAACTGTCAGCCCCAAAAGCACAAACAGTGGACTGAAGAGAGAAACAAGAAGGATGGCAGCTCACAACCTGAGGCTGTGGTTGGACAATTGGACCCTGACATGCAAATGGACCGACACTTATAAAAGTGTGAGACCTCATGACCTCTTGTCCATTTTTGTGACCATCTTTAGTCCACCTTGGGTGTAGCCCTGGCCAGGCTCTTGTCCTGCCCAAGGTGTACCCTAAAGGCCTTTCAATAAATACCTATTTTATTCTCTAGCTCTGTCCAGTCTCTGTTTCAGGTCAGCCTTCCCAAGGCATCAGAGCAAGGGAAGGAGTCTCTTTGAAGAGAGAGCAGCTTCACTCACATTGCCAAATCTCATTTACACTGTATAGACTGCTCTGTTTTTCGATCATGGAGGGGAAGCACAGTTCTGGCACACAGGCTATAAATGATACCTCGCAGACTTTCACAAAGTTCATCTGGGTTCACCATTAATACCAGCTTTTCCTCTTCCCTCTGGGATAACACAAAGCAAGGCTTTGAAGAGTAGGAAGCAAGCCTTCCAGATCCCCCATGCTCAGGAGTTAAGCTGTACCATTACCTGGATATTGGATTCCTTTGTCTCCACTGCATTCCCCTGTATCATTACCATCCCCCCCACCCCTCCACCTGGACTCTTAATCAAAGCAGAAATACAGTGGTATTTACGTTTTGGTGAAACTTTCTCACCTAAGACATTTGACTGGTTCTTAAATTAGGTCACAGAAATTTCCATTTCACTAACTTAAATGTTAACAGGGTGTTGCTCTCTGGGTGGAAAAATCTACCTCACTATTCTACAGCACTAGCAGCACAGTATAAAAGGCAGTATTTTGTGCTATTACTGAAGATCTGGCTTTAAGAACCCTACGGCTTTATGACTATTCATTTGAGGGGTGGAGGGGAGGACTCCAAGTATTTCCATAAATGAGTTTTAGCTCTCCTTTGAAGGCATGACATCTGGAGACTAAAGGGCAGCTCATCTTCAGGTTGATTGAAGTCTCAGAGCTTGTTCCTACCAGCTAGACAAAAAAATGGATTCTGATTTCATTTTGATTTTCAGACTCTGTTCAGAAATCTCAGAACCATTAGACTGAGCCAATCTGGGCTCAGCACAAGCTAGTCACAACCACAAGAAAACAATCCAACTTGGACCTGTTGTATAAAAGGTCATAATATCTCCCGCTGTAAGAATTTTATGTTGCTAGTGAAACACAAAGGACCCTTAACACAGCTCGTTGTTCAGTCATTGTGCCCATGGTGGATTCTTTGTGCTGTCCAGTGTCCTCCTATGAAGCCCTAGGGCTGCTACCTTTTCTAGCTAACACAATGTGAATATTTATGAAATCCATCTCTTACCAAAACTGGGGAAAATAAAATTTCCTTTGCGTTTAAGAAATGAGATGCAATGCTTCAAAATGTTGTACATCTCTAGACTGAGAAAATCAGGCTAATACTGAAATGAGCAACAATTCTTGATAAATACTGTATAGAGTGAGATATAAAAAGTAGAAATACCTGTGGGTTTATTAACATTCTGAATGTTTTGAAGTCTCTGTCATGTTGTAAAAAGGAAGGTTTTCCAGCTTAATCAGAATAAAATGGAATTGGGTTTCTTGTTAGCATTATATATAGGTGTTTCCAAATGCAACTTCTTGCCTTTTTGGTAACATAATATTTAACTTTGTGGTAATTTGTACACAGAATGCATTCTCCTATGTAGATATCATATAATTTCTGCCAAATTACATGGCAGAAGCCTGCAGGATATTCTGAATACCTATGGGAGAGGGAGTAAAGCACTCATAAGGAATGCTGGGAAAATTAACTGTTAGCTTGATATATGGGATAAAATACCTAAAGACGTCTATGAGAGGGAATGTTCTCTGGCTTCCTGCAAAAGAAACCTTCAAAAGACTACTGAGACCCTGAAACTGAGAGAAGCTTTGTCCTCAGTTAAATTTCAGAAACAGAGGAAGATGATCATGCTCAGGGGATTGCTTCCTGAGCCAAGTGAACATCAACTTTAGTGGATGGTGCTTCATGTTCAAACAAATGCCTGTAGTGGAACTTTTAATGCATGAGAGCATCAACAGCTGATGGAAACAACTCAAAGGAACAGGACAACAAATGTGTCAGGACAGGATATTGAGATTTGTGTGCAGAAGCATCACTCACAAAGGGACTAAGCTAATTCTGAGGCTGTATTTGGCACAGGAAAAACAAGGAAAATGTGGGAGGAGGTGACTCAGGGAAGACATTAGGGATAGAAGTACTTCAGTGAGTAGGAGACTCAGTTACTGATATGGAACATTTCTGAGTTATTGAATCTCATCAACTATGTTTAAAAACAAATTGTACAAGTATCGGCTGAGTCCAGATTGTTTTTGGGATACAGTTTGCATCTGAAATCTTTTTCCTATTTCCCATTATCTTAATCAGGCTAAAAGAAAGTTATGAGTAGAATTCCTAATAAATGATTCTTGAGCTAAATCTTACATAATATTTTCATCACAGTTCTTGGCACGGTAAAGGAGGGCCATGCCAGCAAAATTTGCTGATGACACACTGTGAAATGAATCATCATTATGGAGGAGGTTCTGAATATCATACAAATAAAAAAACCAGTGGGATGACTTTGAGGGCCAGAGTGATTGTAGTCAGATGAAACTCAGACACACAAGTGCCAGGTCATGCACTGATGCATAATAAAAAAAAAATTCTGCAATAGGCTAAAGCCTTGTCAGCTGGAAATATATGAAGAGAGAGTCTGATGTGTTACTTCAAAGAAGTGATTTTTGCTTTCTAGCAGAAGTTGAATCTAGTTATTGGCAAAATCATATTTGTTGTATATCAAAAGTGAAGCATAAGTAGTTTAAATATTATCAATACAGTTATATAAATGGTAAAAAACCCCAAACAAACAAAAAAAACCCCACCAAAATTTAGAACTTTTCAGATTTTGAATTTTTATAATGCTGTTTCACTGGGTTTGGGGCTTTGGGATTTGTTTTGAGGGGGTATAAGGTTGTGTTCCTTTTTTATGTGTGTTTTTGGGTGTTTGTTTAATAGAAGAGTTTCAGTTTCAGCTGTACAAAATTACTTGAAATGGCAAAGTCATTGATAAACTCCTCTGTTCATTCCTTTGCCAAGTGGTACTGAATTTCCAGGAATAAAAACTGACCCTTCATTTAGGTGCACAAATGTAGATTTTGAAAAAAAATCTGATGGCATAGACGAACTTGGTGTCTTGAGTAAAAGATAAAATCTCTCATTTGACTCAAGAAGGTTGGGGTAGCATGTGACAAATACATGTTTTGAAACAGCAGCTTGGGCCTGGCTCTAGAGCAATTTTATAAGCCAATATATGATTTCATATTTTATAAGAGAAAAAAAATTTACAGATTAAAGAAAATTTAGGTAATGACAAGAAAGAGCAGCAGGTACGTGATGAGTCTAACCTTCTACTCACTGTTTTAGGTTAAGATAAACAGAGTTGGGAAAAAAAACCCCCCCCACACACAAAAAAAGGCAAAACTTTGACTCCTCAGCACAGCTGATCTTGAAGTTTTGCCCATGCATATTTATTTAATCAGACCCTTATCCGGGGAAAAAAGGGGTGGGGGTGGCATGAACACAGGGAAAGTTGTCTGCAAATGAGTCTCTTGCTTTTCTGGGAGAATCTATTTCCCTAAATCCCTTTGCAAAGCTAAACTGAAGTCATCATTAAACAAAGGCACTGAGCAGGCACAGCAGGAGAACAGCTAAACAAATATTTATTTCTCCAAGGCTGAAATGCATGGGAGTGTTAACAACAGCAGCAGAGAGAAGTACAGACTGGAGGGTGGGGGGAACACCAAAGACTTTGAAGTTCTTAAATAGTGATATTTGTATAAAATCAACAGTAATGCATTATTAAAACACACAGATACATTAAAGCTCACAGAAGGACTTTGCTTTCCAGCTGGTGTGGGAAAATTCAGTGAACAAATAGTTATCCACAGAATTAGAAGCTGCCAAGAAATCCAGTGTTAAAGAGCAGAGAAGGAAGTGCGAAGGATTCCTTTTCTTCATGGTGGGAAGAAACTCACCAGAAAAGCAGAATTCAAACACATTTGGGAGCCTCAAGGTGTGCTGACACTCTCTCTACACATCAGGCATTAGTGGGCAGCTTCCCCAGGCCTCCCTACCAGACTTCATTCCTCCTCCCCGTGCTGTGCTGAGTGTGAAACTCTGTGGCCAGATTCCCCACGGGGAATGGCAGTGAACAGCCAGGCAGTACAGAGACATTTGTGAACCAACTGGTCCTTATTCAAACATTGCAGCAGATAAAGATGCACGGAAGGAAATGAGAAGGAAAAAAACCCAATCACATGTAAATTCTTTCTGGTGTGATTTCAAAGCAGAAAAAAAAAATCTTGGCCCTTGGTCAGACCCATCGAAGTGCCAGAATCCCTGTCCCTTGGCTGGTAAGGACGCTGCCCCACAGTGTGTCTCCTCAGTGAATTCAGCCCCCTGGCAGAGAGTTTGTGAGCTCAACAGCTTGGGCAGCTCCCACAGGGCTGAGAGATACTCCTGGCTCCTCAGCACTGCTCCATCTTCCTGCTAACAAGGACTGGAATGGGTCCTGGGCAGCCCACGTTCACAAATTGGGCAGGGTGCTGACTGCCTCTGCATGCCTCTGTCAGTCACAAGAGTGGCTCCAAGAGGCAAAGAGGGAGATTTCTCACACATCTGAGACTGAATTTGCCCCAGGCCACCCTTTGTAGCCCTGATGTGCTTGGAACCTGAGTGGCCCTGCATGGTGGGAGCTTCAGCTGGTGGGGCCCCTCCCCAGTGTATGTGTGACCTCAGAGGGGACTTGTCTTGCTTCAGCATCAGAAAACCTCAGGCTGCACAAAAGGAGAAATTGGAGGCAATCCACCGAAAACTGGATCCACTTTTGAGTGGAAGAAGGGATAACAAAAAGGGATGAAATGTCAAGCAGTCTGTGTCCAGCCAGTGAGGGATGGGAGCTTCCTTCTACCTTTCACCGATGGCAGGACAAAGGGGCCTTCTAATCCAGAATTTTTTGGGGAATGAATCTTTGTCATCTTCTGGAATTGCTCAACACATTAAGAAAAAAGGAGCAAGGTTTGATAACAGTGCAAGTCAGACCTTGCCAGGCTCCTAACATGGGATCCAGGGTATGGACTGCATATCATTTCTGACCAGTCCTAAGGTGTTTTCCCAACCCAGCAAGAAAAGAAAATAAAAAGCACAAAACATTCAGAAAAATTCCAACCAGGCAGAAATCTGGTCACAGGCTTTGACAGAATGCAGAAGATGAATTTCTGGCATAGCAAGGTCCAGGGAGGTTCCTGAAATCCAAGAGAGAGATTTTTACCAGCTGTTCACATCTCCTGCAACACAACTGATTATGGATGTGCCTGTGGAAGGAAGTAGGAAACTGCATATATCTTCAAAAATCTAAGCTCTAGTGTGCACATGAATGATTCCCTGATGATCACTTCTCCTCACAAATGAAGTAGCTGCATGAAACTCAGAATAAAGTGATCTTCCCTAAAGTTGCTGATATGTATAGATGATATAGGTCCAGGTAGTGTTCTACAAAAGGATGTAGCATGTACAACTGCATGCTCAAAAATCAGAAAATTACATTAAAAATCTTTCTTGGAGAAAAGCAGAGACAAAAACACTAAGAGGATTAATAATTAGAGAATGGTTTCATATTGCAATATATAATTAAAAATATGCTGGGTCAGCCTATAGCTGTGTTTCACAACTGAACCTAAATGCTCCTAAAAAACCCCACTCCAAACCCAGTAAAACTGCCCACATTTTGCTCATTCTATAGTTAAGATACAAACACTTGACCTACTGGGGTAAACTGGGATTGTACATACAAGTGGTTTCATGTTCTTTAATGATCAGCACCAGCAATGGCCAAGTGTAACCAGGTCTCATTTACATCACCAGAGCTGTCTGCTGATGCTGCTCTTACAGATGAAGAGAAAGACTTTTTTCCAAAGGAAGTGTGACCTCTATGAGCCCTGCACTCAATGCCCCAGTGTGGCAAAAAAAAAGCAGCGATAATAAAAAAGTTAGCGCTCTAGAAAAAAGGAATGGCACACTTGTCATCAAGGAAGAATAGACGTGCCACTGGGAAATGGACTGGAGCCCAGACAGTGTCAAATCCATCTCAGAGAGCAGTTTTACAGCATCAGCCATAACTCACTCACTTCATTTTCTAGAATGCTTTATTGAAGTCTGCAAAAGTTTGAGAAAGGGCACAGAAATGCACTGGCTTTGGAATCTTTGCCACAGAAGGTTGCAAATAGCAATATTACAAACTGTGGCTCTTCTGCTTGCTCCTGCACAGGGAGCTTTAAATGGGTGCAACTGGCATTTTGCCTTCCTTGTGTGGATACAGCTGATTCCTGCCATGATGTGTCCAGCTGTCACTGCTTTGACCCTGCCAAACTGTCTTACAAGCAAAACTTAACCTCCTTACTTCTCTGAGCACTGAGCAAACTTCTCACTTCAAAACTCAGCTTTACTCTCTCACCACACCCAGTTCTCACCAGCTCCATTAACTCTATTAATAGACTGGAAAGTAGATGTGTTGGTGTGGTTTGGCATTTTTTTTTGTTTTGTGTTTTGGTTTTTTGGTGATAGACTATCACCAACCCCATGCCAGCTGGGTCTGGAGACTTGAAAATCGTGGCATTTGGGAGGCTGCTACCAGGCAGGCTTCTTCCAATTTGTTTGGCAAGTTACAGTCAGTATCAATCCCCAAAGCAGACAGCTGATCTGAAGGAGGGAGCAGGCAAAGAGGAAGGATTCTGGGAGCAGAGGTGTGATGAAACAGGAACAGAGCTCAAAATTACTCCATGGTTCATCTCACCTTGCAGCTTAGCCGTGATTCTGATGCACAGGAAGAAAACTTATTTCATCTCAAAATCAATTGTGACTGCTGAAGTCTGGGAAGAGGAGGTTTAGAAAAGTTCACGATCATTTCAAAGAGGAATTCCATTCTTTGAAGCTTTTCCAGATCCCGTAGGAATAGGCAGATTAGACTGATATTCCTGTGAATAGGGCTCACTCATTCTTGCAGAGGGCTCTGCAGTTGACAGCATCTTGTTTCATAACTTCTGTGTCTGGTAGGAGACCCTAAGGTGGGCAGCAAAGTTTGGGCTTAGCTGGGGAATATTCTCTGGTCTAGAGTTTGATTTGCACAAATCTGAGGAAAGGCATGCAGAAGAGACCTGGAACAGTTTGACCTGCACAAATGAGAATACCTAAAACTGAAACTTGAAGACCAAATAGCCTCAAGTCCTAAGAGATTTTTAATCATTCTTCTCCATGTTTCTTCCTCTTGCTCAATGGAAAGCAGAGAGCAATCACCCTTTCTTAGAGGTAGCATCACTGTTGTAGGAGTACCATGAGCACAACCTGCCTAGCATCACATTCTCAGGCTTTAAAGTGCAAGGCTCCTCAGAGAAATAACAGTTTAAAGGTACATTGTCACCACACACACATCTGCTCCCTGAGGGGCTTCATTATCCCTCTAATGTTCAGTGAAGGAATACCAGATCTTTCCCCCTCCCAAGTGTCTTTCAGTCATGCCTGCTTAAGTTTCCTGATAAAAACATATATTTGCATGGTCATTAGCAGAGATGTTGGAAGGAGGGAGCTTTATAGGCTCTCAGTTTATGCCTCAAGACCAAAAGTACCAAATTAGTTCTTTATTCTTTTTAAAGAAATTCTGCAGCGAGAAAAGTAACTGGCTTTCATGCTTCAGGGTTTCAGCTGTTCACCTGCTGAAAGTACAATAGCTGCACTTTTTACTGCTCATTAATATCCGTGCTCTGCTGTACAGCTCCAAGACTGATGGAGGTCTCTGCACCTTGAACCAGTCACACTGGCAGCACCAGTGCAGGGATTTGGCCTGCATTCCACATTCCCCAGAATCCTTCCCCACATGCACCTGGGCTGATTGTGCTCCCAGCTCCCAGCTCCCCTGGTGCTACAGCTCTGAAGTTGTTTATTGAGTTTTGCTGGCTTTAGCACAGCAGCCAACACGACTGGAATCCAAATCAAACCAGCAGCTCTTCTGAGAGAGAGCTCCTTAAACAACGTCTGCAGCCAAACAGAGCCGGGTGGTGATGGCCTGAGACCTTCACAGAGCCAGACATGGGTTTCCCTACAGAGCTGGGCAGCCCATCACAGCCCACTTGGAAAAAACAAGAGGACAAGGCAGATTCCACCCCATCCTGAAAGCAAAAGTTAGAGTTCCTTGTTACTGGATCTGCCATCCTGAACACACACACCCACACACAGCCTTGTTTTTATCCCCAAACATCCTTCCTCCTTCAGTGAGTCTGCACATCCCCATCAGCAGAAGTTCACTTAACCACAAGTGACAATGTCAGTTACTCAAACATTATCCTGTCACCCATTAACCAGAGTTACTTTGGAACTTATCTCTGTTTTAAGAGCCAACCCAAGCTGTGACCAGTGATACACACAAATAGGGGATCTGAAAATGCTTCAGGTTAATAATGAAGGAAAAGTGTGCTTTCCCCACCCCCTTTTTTTTTTTTTTTTTTTTTTTTTACTAATAGCTGCCTCTGCTTCTCAGAGCACATCCCCCCCCAAAGATGCCAATGGTGTCATTTCCTAGTCTAAGCTCTACAGAATAATCACACTGTTTAGAAAATAACTCAGGTCCCTGGAGTTCTCACTTTCTCCATTTGTCAGTAGAAAACGAGACGTTTCCTCAAAATATACAATAAAATAGCCTCTAGCAATAGCCTGCAATGCTTCTCTTTACAATACTTTTATGAGCGTGAGCATGGTCTCCTGGGAGTGCTTTCATAATCATTTATACAAATGACAGAAAACTAGGACAATGAGAAGCAAAAAGGAAAATACAGCCATCATGCACCCAGTTGCTTTGAATAGGCTGCAGGAAAAGGGGTTTGCTCCATGGCAAAGAGAAGTTCTCCTCACTTGCAGGCCTAAATCAGGGGACCACAACCTTCCTAAGGTGTGACAGGGTGCTGCTCCCAGAGCAACCCAGTGCAGCCCATTGCTCACACCCCTTCTTGGCTCTCTCACTGCTCCAGGACAGTTCTCTGAGCCAGAGTTTTATTATACATACGTTCAAATATCATGTGGTTAAAAAGGCAATACCCAGAAAGATATCCTGCCAGGGGGATGGGTGTCCAGTTCTTAACCACCTTCCTATCCTCCTTTCACGGCACACTTTGTCCCATCTGAGGGAATTTGTGGTGCTCTGCAGGAGAGGCAGCTTGCAGGAGAATCTACAGCAGCTCCTTTCATTGCTGCTGCTCTGAGAGGCTGTCACCCGCTCCCAGCGTGCTGACATTAGGTAAGAGTAATGATGGTCTTTGAAAATACACCATAAAATTCCTATGAAAACTTGTTTCTTCTGTGTACATTCTAAATTTCTACCTGTGTGGGGACGGAGAAGGGGCTGTCGACTCCTATATGCACAAACCACAAAGCAAGAAGGTACTGAAAGAAAATCTATTTGTTCCAACACTTCCTCCCCCTTTCCTTTTCTTTTCAATACAAATTCAATCCTCCCTATACAAGGAGGGGTGAACTGGTGCAGCACAACATAATGGAACAATTTCATTTCACTGAGACTCTCCAAAAGGCTGAGTCCTTGTGAGACCAAAGCCTGTAACACTGAGAAGGACAGACTCTACAGTCTGTTCCCTGTGCCACCAAAACCACATTTCCTGTCTTGGCTCACCCAGCCTCCAGAATAAATAAATAATAATAATAAAAAAGTAAATAAATAAATAAATAAATTTATGGAGCAACACGTCCAAGAAGCAGCAAGCAGAAATGCATCCCAGAGGGGTGCTAAAGTATATAATAGCTGTATTTGTCTTCCTGGATATGCCTTGGTACAAGACTACAAAAAAAGGAGGCAGGATCATTTGTTGTGCTCAGGTTTTAAGAGATTTCAGAGTAGATCTGTTAAGCTTGCATGTTGTTAACAAAACCTACCTGAACACAGCCAGCTTTTGCCTTTCTGGGACCAGAATCTTTTTTTAACAAAACAGCAGAGAGGCACTTAGGAAGTGGTGATGCAAGTGAGTGTGGATTTTACTTCAGGATAAATTCCAGGCAACTTTTCTGCTGCTTCCCCTTCCTTGTCCAGCCATATGCAACACAAGCTGGTTTTTTGTTATTTCAGAACAGATTATTGGGATTTGATAATTCGATGTTCATATTGCTGCCTCAGGCATTTGCACCACCACTGCCTTCAGAGGAAGATATCCAGCAGGGTAAATCATGACAGCCTGGAGAGGCTGCCAAAGGTAGAATGGAGGAGGTTTGCTGGAACAAACACTTCTTCCCTAAGAAAGCTTGGATGGGGGGAACGCTGTGAAAATGAGAATAGCAGACCTCGAGTTTGTGGATGAAAGAAAGGCAACAGAAGATATAAAGAGATTAAAATGTTTTTCTTCATTGCTCTGTGTTTGATACCCAAACTAAAAACAAGAAACCACCGCAAAAAGTACTAGTGCAAATCATTCCATACCTGCATCTTCGCATATTGCTGAGACAATGATAGTCTCTAAAACATGTTTTAGGTCACACTGTTATGGCACTGGAGTTAACAACATGTTTCCCTAAAGGAAACTGGGTGGGTTGCTGCCTAGAGACTTCAATCTTGAGCATGACATAAAACAGGGAACTGCTGATAAAGAAACAAACTGACACTTGGGACATTGGAGTTTTATTCTCCAACTTCTTCAAGCAAATAATTTCTTACCCATTTTCTATCTCTTTCTCAGCATGACTGGAAGCCTTTAGGGTTGTGGACTTCCTCAGCAGTTACCCAGCATAATAGAACCCAAGTTTTTATCAAGGTCTTTGGATAACCCTGGCACACAGAGGTCAAACAATGTTTCTAAGGAAGGTTCTCTGCTGGGAGGTTGAATACAAGAAAATGAATTGAGAACTGAAATGTATCCCCAGTGCCACCAGTTCAGAGTCCAAGCGAAAAAAACACCAAAATAACAAACTGATCAGATCAGGCCAAGTACCTCTGGCTGGTCTTTATCCTTTAACTGAAAAGAAAAGCTATCTTTGCAAAGTGATAAAGCCACCCAAGAATGGCTGCAGTTGTTTCTTTTAAATGAACCAGAGAGAACAGATGGTCTCCTCTCATATTGTCACAAAGGTCAATGTTAGCCACCCCTAAGACTAGCAGGTTCTTGAAATGCTCAAATGCTTGTGTTTGGTCCTTATGACTAATCTACTCTCCCAAACAAGAAAGGTCAAATGAAGAACATCCCTACAAAAACTGCAACTACTCCAAGCCATGGCTGATGTGAAATGCGCTCAGACATGGTGTCAACAGCTGCTCCTAAAACGCAGTGAGTCAGCCTTTCAGAAGAGCATGCCAGCTTTCACTGTTAGAGCTTTCATATGCATTATATTTACTCCCCAGTGTTTAAAGATATCCTTCTTAAACATTGAAAATATAAAATGTTTTCCTTACAGATTTTGTTCCTTTTGCCCAGGCAGCTGCACAAGAATGTCTCATGTATTTATCTGGGAGCAAAACATCCTGGTCCTTCTTTCACTTTCCTTTTCACATGCTGACAGCTAAACCAAAGGCAGGCCTCTGTTTTCTGAAGTCATGTACCAATGAGGAATTTCTAGTCCCTTTCACAACTTATGCCTGCAAACCACAGTCAGCCTTCCAGAGAGATGCAGGGTCACATGTTTTGCCCAACAGACAGGACACAGAGACACTGGGAGACTCTTCTTTAGCCCCATAACAGGCGTGTGGGTACAAATCCCCTACCCATCCCCTACTCTAATCACCAATCTCCCTTGGATACTGTCATTTAAATAAAAAGCCTATTGGAAATGACAGGTGAAGAAAGCAGCCCAGGCATGAAATGCACTCTAAAGTATATTAATAGAAGGTTGCCAGACAGAATGGCACAAGGCATTTGATCGCATCATCCTAGGCTTGTTGTTCATGCTCCTTTGCATCTGGCTGCGTGATTCCTGCCAGATTCTTGGCTGGAGGAGCAGACTAGGATTTGCCTGCCTTCCCTAACCCGTGCCGGGCTCAGCTGCAATCATGCACAGCACTGAAAGAAATCCCTTTGAGTTGGGATTCATTCCGAACATGTAAAACCCAAATGACTGCTTCTCCAAAGTGAATCCCATTTCACAGCAAGTAGGTTATTAGTGTGGAACTCCATACAAGTAGCCTGCATTCAAAAGCCCTCTGCATTATTAATAGAAGATGAGCTTTTGACATCAAAGGAGAACCATTATGTATGCTAAACGGTGGCAAAAATTGTACCCGCACTTCAAACCTTTTCAGCGCTTTGTCCCTTGTAAATCAATCAAGGTTGACAGATGCTTTAAGGAGAGTAATCTTTTCAATGATACTGTCAATGGATAACATAATGGAACATTGTCTCTGTGCTGTGTGAAGACATGGAGCTAGTCAATTATGGACAACACTTCATGCAGCCGCCAGTTTTCACTTGAAGTGCTGCTGTTGAAGTATTATAATCCCAACAAATGGCCGCAGCAGCATACAATGTAAATGAGACCTCCTGAAGCTTTGGAAAATTCATTAGTAACAACAGTGGTCCATTCCCACACTTTCAAACACCAGCCTGGTAATGTTAACGATGCACTTCCCCCCTTCCCTTTGAGCAGGCAGTAGGGCATATTTACATACACTATTTTAAGTCTTCAGCACATTTTTCCCACCCCCATTTTGGATTCCTTTCCTCTCTTCACCTGATATTTCCAGCGAGTCACTTAACCCACACAGCTGGAGCTGGAAACAAGAAAACAGACCTTCCTACCTGGGGCCGCGTCATCACTTCACACCTGTCAGACACTTTGTGGCTGTCCCTTTTTCCAACACTTCTATCTGCTCAGCTGCCCTGGGAAGAATGGCCTGGGTGGATGGCAGGGGAAAAGCTTCCAGCCTCAAGAGACCAGTGGGATGTTGGGGGAAGCTGAATGCACCCAGTGCCAGTAGCACCTGGGTGGAATTCTGGGCTCGAGAGTCAAAAGGGAGAGACACTGCTGTTTATTTAGCTATTGGCTTCTATTTCCTACATCATCTTCTCAAAGATTTTCCCTTTGTCAACCAAGGCTTGTGCTAAGAGGAACACTTAAACTCCCACAGTAGCAGAGAGAAATCCCACACTTGAGCACAGAATCTCTCAACTCCTATCAATTGCAAGTTTTCATTGCTGTGATCTGTGAATGCCCCTTACCCATAATGTGCTTTTGAAACAACCAGGTGCAGACCAGAAACTCAATCACTGAGGTCTCCTTGGGTAAGAACAAGCTGTTCCTTGAACCCAACTTCCCCTTTCCCACTCTCCAAGTTGTAGCTATTGGGCAATTGTAGAACCTCTTGCAGAACAGTTTTTTACACTAATATAAAAAATTTTTGGAAGCATACATTCCCTTTTCCACAACTTTCAACAGATGTTATCTAACCTTTTTCAAGCTAATTAATTTTATTTCTCTCTACTATTTGCATATTATTACTTAGAGTGTAAAAGTAAAATCTTTGACAAATTAATATTAACAATGGAACAATAAAGTTGATCCAGTTGATCAAAAGACAAAAGATTTGAGAAAAACAGGGTGTGCCAGTAATTCAGAACCAAAGGTCATTAAACAGAAGATGAGAAAACAGCTTTTCTTCATGTGTCCAATGGCGTATATAAGATCACAACTTACCACTGCTGGATAAAGTAAGTATAAGAGGGAAGATGGTAGCTAATAATAAAATTTTTAAGTAGCCTTTTATTCATACTGAAATAAAGCTCACTCAATCAAATAAAGACAGAGATTTATCATAAAGGCAAAAAAAAAAGAAAAACTAGGAAAAAAAATTAAGAAAAACATGACTTACGTAAGAGAAGTCTTCAGCATTCTGACAGAGTAGCTTGGGAAAAACAGCCTGTCGCTGAAATCTTTCCTCATCTTCAAAGATGTTCCCATACATGAAGCCATTCATCATGGTGGAGTGGGCATGGATGTCGATATAGAACTCCAGGTTAATCCTCTGTTGAGGGAAAACAACAACAAAACATTCAGCACGAGATAAATCATAACTGAGTTATGCAGGTGAAGCCTCCCATAAATCCAGTCCTGCCATTCCTGAATCCATCCATGGTGCCAGCATCAGGGAGCCAGTGCTAAAGATCTCACTGTGAGGCACCCAACCCTTCCTGCCTCTCTGTGGGGGCACGTGAAATACAACAAAGGACCATGACAGACATTTCTTTACCTTTATTTTTGAGAATATTGGAACATTTTGCACAGGACACTGGGCAAAATAGAGCCAAAACATCCTTCATTGTGATACAGGGCTTACTGCCAGTGATAAAAATATGCACCTTCCAGTTCTAGAGCATGATTTTTTGGGCATAGCTTTTTGCCATCTCTTTACAGTTCTGCATTGAATTATGCAGATGCTCCCTTCTGCCAGGTGAAACAGGCTCAAAATTGTGTAAAAAATTCTCCAGTAGTTTCTGTGCAGTTTATTTCTCTGTACAAGGAGAAATACTGCAGATGTTTTGTCTTCCTCTGCTTTCTAGCAGTAACTCAACAGAACGACTCTCCAAAGCCAGTGCCTGGAATGCTTCTCTGCTTGTAGCTCCCTACAGGATTCAGCACCAACTCTTGCTTTAAAAGAAGACAGCAGGACCCCTTAGCACAAAAGTGCCTGCTCTCCCCATAGCCTTCCCATGGCATCAGTGGGAAAGAGGGAATGTTCACCTGGATGACTGCATACAGTGCCATCAGCAGCAGTGGATGGCTCTGTCCAGCACTGAAGAATAATACCAGAGCAGATGCCACTGAATTACCCAGTTTCCCCAAATTCTCATGACTTCTGGACCTGAACAAAGGACGTGACAAGCCCATCCCTGTCACCTGGCCAGCATGAGGCCATTGGAGCCATCCTGGTGCCCAGAGCTCAGATGTCCCTGCCTCAGCAGAGGGATGGAGAAGAGCTCTGTGGCAGCACGATGCTTATGATGCTTCTCCCTGTGCTGAAACAGAGCAGGAAGCTCTGCAGCCATGAGTCCCTCCTGCACACAAAGCTGGCTCTGGCTGCTGGAGAACACTGAGCTGTGTTCTCAGAGTGACAGGAAGGCAGGCTGGATTGTGCAGTTCATGTCACAGCAGTGTCGACCCTTCTGATGGGGGGAGAACATCATTTGGTATGTGACACTAATATAATACAGATTTACTTTCCCCTGGCAGAAAACCAATGTATAGTACACATCCACGGTTTAGTTTAATTAAACAGCCTAGAGAGAGTAATAATGTCTCTTACTAAGCCTCTGCTATGTTGAAATGTTAGCTAATGCAATATCAATATCTGACCATGCTTCATAGGGAAGGGAACATTTGATTGTGTTTGACTCTAATACAATAAATTGTTTGCTCCTGCCAAAACATTCTGCTGTGCTATAGAGGACCAGCCCTGCAATAAAGCACACATCTGCTATTTGGAGATACAGCACTGAGGAGAAAGATTAGCATTGACAGGATGAAACACCACACAGGATTTTCTTCCTCTCCAAGCATACAGAAATTAAAAACCAAGATTAAGTAATGCTATTTTCATGAGATAATTTCCCCGTCACAAACAGAATTTGATGAGATCAGATGCACGCTGGCATATCACCATAAAACAGAACATGTTGTAGAGTCTCAAAACAGTGATTTGATGAAGTGAGCAGATAATCTAGTTAAACTGGGTATTTGTACAGCATGAATGTCCTTCACACAGAAGTCAGTGACCTAAGTCATACTTATTTTAGAACAACCAGACAGAATTCTTTATAGGAACATAGTTACTAACATAAAGCAACCGAGAAGCACAGTGAGATATACAACAATAGACTAGAATAATTTGTGAGTTAAGACAAATAAAATTGCTGGTGTAAACTGCAGGATTTGTGGTACTTATTCATTCATAGTTTTCAAGTTGTTTCCAAAAGAAGGTGGCCACAAACAGAGATGCAGAGACACAGATTACTAAGACAATTTTCCATAAGCCACCCAGCAAGAAATTCACCTGCAGAACATGAGTGACCTAAGCCTCAGCTTAGTATTCAATTATCAAGTTATCCAGTGTCACTGGAGTATTTTCTAAACTCTCCTAGGACCCCCAGTCAAAAAAACTGTTGGTAGAAGTGTCACAGAGAATATTAGAAAGTTTCCTGGTGTGCTGAAATTTCCTTTTCTGTTCATCAAAACAATTTTCAAATAATCTGGTTGCAATGGTTATTTGTAAGGGAACAGTCCCCTTCACAGATGTCACCTTCACCTAAAGATGGAGATTCCAGATCCCTTATTTGGAAGCTGTGACATTAAAGAGGTAGCTCATCACCCAAACATGTGTTCAAAAACATTTTTCAAGTCATCTGTTTCAAGATAATTAAAAAGCAATTTCTCAAGTTAGCCCATAATGACTATTCAACTGGGGGTTTTCTCCTGGTCTTTGTTCCTTAGCCTGCAACTGAACGTATAAAAATCTCTATTTCACATATTCCTGTGCACTAAATTTAGTCTAAACTTGCAACTGTCCATCCTATTCAGCATGTTTTTAAACATTGCTAGAGTAATTGCCAGTTAGATGTACTACTTCCAGACACTGCTGTGTGTGAGCAGAGCAGCATTTCAATATTTCACATTTCTCCTCCTCGCATTCATTACTTTATCAAAGGGAAACATGTTGAGCATTCTCCATTACAGAACAGAGTAATTCAGTGCATTGTTGATATAGCACGAGTTCCTAATGGAAAAAGTCCTCTTATTCCCAGACACAAAGTTATTGTGGCCTTAAAATGGACAATAACAGCCCAGTCACTGGGACATTAAAAGTTTGCCACCTCATCCCTCAAGTAGTAGACTAAGCAGCAGATAATTTGTTTGCTCAAATTATCAATTTGATAAGCAAGCTTCACAAGGATTATGCTATGCTCCTGAACAATAATGGTATTTCTTCTTCCTCTTTAGAGCCATACATATTCATAGGTGCTTTACATGTAGGAACTGTTTCCCCCACTGCCACACAACAAATTTAAGCAAGGGAATAAAGTTTTGTATTTCAGTTGAGGTTCTCTGGAAGATTTTGACATAATTACTGATCTCCAGCAACTCAGTTAGGATCACAGAATTAACATTTTATGAAATGCATAATGTCACCTCCTGATGGCAATTTCAGCAAAGTCAGCAGAGAGGTGACCTTCTGAAATTGTTGCTCTTGGAGACAGGAGAACTTTAGTGGGAGAATGAAGTAAATAAACATGTGTTTGCATTGACAAGAGCACATGCAAACACACTTAACCCACTGCTATCTGCTGCCTTACCCCAGGGGTATCCGCCAGTGCCTACACACCACAACCCACCCCCATTAGGGCTTCTATTGCTGCAGCACCTGCAAGTGAGAGGGGGAATAAAGTTAGACATGGTTCAAAGTTTCATAGTCACATTTTCTTTAGCCTTTATGCAGAAATTAATAACTTAAGCTCAAATAGCTCTGGAGGCCGCAGCTGCCTTCTGAGAGACTTACCAGAAGTACATCCTACAATATGATATTAAACTCATCATTTTCTGCTTTAGAGGTGGAATGCAAAATGATTCAGATGCCTTCTAGAAGTCATCATGCAATTTAATTCTCTCAAGTGTCTTTTCTTTGTGCTTACAAGCAGTGGCAGAGCTTTCCTCTCTCACACTGTCTCTTAAGTAAAGCTGTAATTACCTGGATGACCGAGGTTACAGAGTTCCAGAAAACAAAGGCAGGTTTGGTCTTTCTTTTCTCTGAGTCTCAAAACAGAAATCACTTAATAGACTGACAATGACTGAACCCCACTGCTTTGGAAAACAAGATTCTCTCCCTTGAAAAGAGTGGGTTTTATCTCTTCTTGCCACTTACCATATAAACCCAGCATAAATAAACAAGCAAAGGTATTTCTGCTCTAAAGTTCATTTGAATCCCTATTGTTGTGACACACACTTTCCACTGCTCTACTGAGACAGTCTGAAGTTTCTGTCAGCTTGAGAAATGTACACATAAATTAGGGGGTGGTGAAAATGAAAGAAATCATCAATTAATAAAAACAAGTCTCATTGTCAAGAGAGGAAATAGTTAAAGTAGTACAGAAGCTGGTTCATGATGGAAAATTTTGAGAAAATATATTCTCACTTTTCTGTGTTCTTATTTCCTTCACCGAATGCCTTTGGAAGGGCAGTAATTAAAGAGTAAAAGGAAAGAATTCTGTTATTAGCTAGTGCTGATATGACCAAACTTAGATTTTGAATAGTGCAATTATGACTCTTAAGAAAACAGAGGTTTAATAAATAAATAAATAGAACTCCATAAATGCCATAATAAAAGGATAAATGTGCATTGAGCCCAGAACATGAGCCACTAGAGGGACAAGTGATGCAGGAAGAAGCCAGCTCTGTCCACCAGCTGTCACTTCAATATGGATTTTATTCTTTCTTGGGCATAGCAATTGGCTTAGAGAGAGAGGCATCCAAAAGCCTTCTCCACTCCAATATTTCATATAGGGGATGGGATAAACTCCTTGCAATGTTTTATACAAGCTGCTAAAACCATGGACTATCATTTGTTGCAAGGAAGGGAACAGCCTCCAGGCAGGCTTTGTACTCTTACTGCTAAATCCCTGTTTGGAGTAAATGGACATTCAACAGCAGGCCCAGCAGTTTTCCCCTTTTCATTCGGAAGACATTCAGAAATTCCCAGAAGAATGGCTCTTTGATGCTTCCTCAGGTATCTCTCAGAAGAAAAATTCCTCAATAGAATCTCTCCAAAGAAAACTTTGCATGTGTCTCCAAGACATCCCTTTTGACATAAATGCATCATTACCTCAGGATTAGTTATTTTGGCAACACTTACAGTGGTGACACCAGAATACACAGGAGCACAATGTGCTCCTTAGGAAAATGAAGGAAAACTGACCATTCAGCGTCACATGGCCAACAGTCCACATTCAGCTACAAAGCACCAGTCCTTCCCTTTTCAGCCCAATTGAATTCTGCCCAGTGCTTTGAATTGTTCTTTGGAGAGTTGTGACACTTGTCTCCTGACATTCTAAGGGAACATGAGGTGGAATTCAAACTGTCTGGGTATGGCACACATTTTCAAGCCTGAAATGCCTGGATTTGGATGCTTAGTAAGATGAATTTTACCCAAATTACTTTTCTTACCTTCACCTTCTCTCCATATTTCCACTGCCACCCCATAAAACTATTAAATACTTCCACATTTTCCTCTGCTATACATTATACAACCTTTGACAAGTTAGTCCTACAGAATCATCCTCAGTTTTTTCAGTCAATGCAAGCCACACCTTATTAGAGGCACTATTTCAGATTTATAGCATTCCCCTTTTGTAACCATAGGGACAACATCTTTCTCATTCCATTCATCATCTCACGGACCACCTGCTCATTCACCTCTGTAAACACCATGGCAACAACAGTAATTATTTACACAAGAAATTAGTAGTAGGAAAGGGAGTTACTATTTTTAAAAAACCTTAAGAAAAAAAGGTTTCCTCATCTTGCTTCCAGAGAAAAGAACGTGGCAGTTTAGAACCACTCTTGTTCTCACTGATACCAAGCACAAAAGAAAACTTTTCTTTTTCTGTAGACACCTTTACAGCCTTTTAAGTGTCCCTGCAGAAGCAACTTGCAAACACTGATGTGCCATTAACTCTGCATGGCCTTCCAGCAATTCTTCATAACACTTCAAGCATTTTTTTCAGAACAATTCAATGATATTCCAGGAGCTGTTGTCTCTCAGAATGAACCACTCCAACCCGATTGCTATTCAGTAGTCACTATTTACCAACCCTGTTTCATGGCAAATAATGATAAATAATGATACCTCTTGATGGTAGGAGTAACCTGACATGACTCCCTAGAGCCTCAAAGTGGATGGAGAAGAGATCTCTGTTGTTCTGTGCTTCAGCAAAAGGATGGAAGCCCATCAGTACCGCTTTCCTGCCTGCCTTAAAAAGTAGGGGATGCTTTTAGCCACAGAAGAACAGGAACTTGAACCCTGCTCTGGTGTGCCCATCAGTCACCCCAAAAGGAGCTAAACTCAGAGTCCTGGCCTCAGAGTGGGAGGTCAGCAAGATGCATATTCTGATCCTGGCTTGTTATCTGCTTGCTTCTCTCACCTGCCAGTGCAGATAACAACACCTCCTGAGGGTTAGCTGACGTCTGTAAAGCACTTTGAAGACACAAAGCATCACAGTGTGCACAAGTTAAGTGTTAATTCATCTGCCAGGCTGATTCACCCTGACCCCTCTGCAGAGACGTCCAGTTAGTGTCAGCTCTGGCACTTTTTGCAATTCAGGCACCTGTCCACCAGCCCCTGGACTGGAGCCAGCAATTCACACAGGACACAGAAGAGCCGTCAGATGGCAGCAACATTTGGTCATGACAGGCCTGAATTGGATTTGAAAGGGTGACCTGGGGGTGAAAGGCTCTATCAAGGAGCCACTTCTGTTCAAATGCATATTAAATTAGAGAGGTGCCAAAGAGACAATGTTAAGACCCAGATCAAGTTTAGACAAGACTTCTGGCTCAGCTGCATGGACAATTCTTGTATAATTTTTACCCTAAATGATTATGAACCAGAAAATACACTCTTATGGATTTAGGGTCTGACCCCCAAGCCAAAACTGTGAGTCTGAAGAAGGACAGTCCTTGTTCTGTCTCCTCCTTCCTCTGTCCCTCATGGGAAGCAAACCTGCACATACACTCAGCACCATTGCTTTTTGACCTTCACAAGTTCTGAAATCTCTCCTTGCCTGAACTATTAGAAAAAAGCAGTGGGACTGAACAGGGTCTTGGGGCATTACCTCACCCCAAACTTTGCTGGTTTTACTTGGCTCTGCCCATCTCACACACCACTTGTGTGTCACCACCAGATGACCCACAGAGGAAGCTGCAGAAATCCTACCTTGCTCACTCCTCTGCTACTGAACAGCATTGGATCTACAGAAAGAGGGCTCTTCAGAAAAGACAAGTGGCAAAAGAATCAACAGCTTTTTAGAAGAGGGAAGAAATCCTACTATAAAAGAGACTGAACAAATAAAAGAAAGCAAGAGGGAAAGTGAGAGTAAAGGAAAGGCAGAGAGAAGCTGAGGCAGTAACTGTTACTTATTCTCTTATAATTAAAGCAAGAAAATTAGGTTATGAAACAGAAATATCTAAATGGCCATGTTTTCACTGGATAATTAAATTTAGCTCTGGTCTGGTTGTGAAGGTTCTCTCAGCTGAAATGCTCCCAGTAGTTGTATTGAAGATTTTAGCATGCCTTGGTGCTGTTCCTTATACAGCCACTTGCTTGCTGTGTGACAATACACAAGTCATTTAATGTCTTCAGGCATCATTAATTGCTGCTTATATGGCTGCAACTATATTAAGGTCAAGAATTCCTGTTCAACTATTCACTTCATAGCAGTATTAATAGCTTTGTGTTTTACCACTAACTTTTAATTATACCTCTGCAGAACCCTTGGACCAAGGAGCACAGACTTTACAAGTACATAAATAAGGCCCAAAGACATTGCCTGCCTCTCCTCTAATTACAAAGGCAAAGAGTGGTAGGCTAAAAACAATGGCTAGGAGTTATGGCTCCCTGTCCCCTAATTTCCTAGGAACTCTTGCAGTTGGACAAACTGTGTGTAGGCAAATCAAACTCTTTAACTACCAGTTTCCCTCAAATAATATATATCATTATTCACTATTTCTTACTAAATAAGCAGCAGCTGGCAGAATATGAAGTCATCAGGCAGAAGACCAAAGGCAAACAAAATGAAGTGGTTTTTAAATTAGCTTATACTGCAGCACTCACTGTCACCAGATTTTGGCCAAAACACAGGTGAATAGAAAGATCAATTAGATAAATTCAAAGAAAAATTATGTTATTACACTCAAAGCACTGAGCACAACTCCTTGAACAGAAAATCCCCAAATTACACATTATCAGAAGCCTTGCTCTCTTCTTAGTCTATGCCTCAGCATCTGCACTAAGATTCTGAGCCAAATAGACCTTGGGTTTGATGCAACATCACTGTTCTTATTTTCCAATTACAGTTTAATTTATACTGCAGAATGAGACTTCTGTAGGTCTTAAAAAGGTAAGGTGTTGATTTGTGGTGAAAAGTATGTGTATTTCTACAGTTTAAACTAAATCTCTAAAAAGAGATTAGATAAATTACTCTAAGATAGATCCTGATATATATACAGCTTTCAGCTCAACAAGCCCTAAAACAATGGGAACTGTAAGCTGGACATCAAAGGGAAAGGTCCATTTTACAGATGTAAAATATTTTAAACAGGCCCCTGAGTGTCTTTTCCCACCTACTCAGAACATACCCTGAAAACTGGATTAGTTGGACCTATTAGAGGACCTGTAAGGGTTGTTTTTATTTTACAAAGATCTGCATGGAGTAAGGAGCAAAAGCCCATATCTGGATGGAAACTGCAAACCTGTTCAGTCAGGTGGAAGGAAACACCACCACAAGTGTCATTCAGAGCTTAGGTGGGCATGCACTTGCTTGGGAAGGCAGGAAGGCTGTGGATGGACACTGTGCACACACTTTGCCAGGGGACTGACAGCTGGAAGCCAACCCAACTCTTTCTGTTCACCCTCCAGGCACAGCCTGGCCACAGACAGAGGCTGCCCATGGTCATTAGTCTTATTCTGTTCCCTTGCAGGCTGAGCCTTTCTTTTCCTTCCTTGTACTCAGGGTGAGCAGCAAGGAAGAGATAAAAGTGAAAGCTGATAAACAGGAACACAATGACACCAAAAGAGATTAGGGACTATACAGCAGACATAAATGCTGAGGGGAGGGATGGCATGCAAATACAGAACAGAATTGACCCAGGTATTGTCTTGCTGACCCATGATTCATCCACAATGCGAAGAACAGGTTTTCTTGGCTTTGTCCTACTCAGAGACAGCTCAGCATAAAACTTTGTACCAAACTGTGGGATGTTTTCTCTGAGCTTTACATCTAGCAGTATTTATGGTCTGCACAGTGCTATAAAAGCTAAAATGTAATGGACACTGTGGAAGGGTCTGCCATTACAACTGAAAGCACAACATATCATGCCTTTTTCAGGGCATTTTATCAGCATCAGTTCTATCTGAAACTTTCTTTTCTCCAATATTCCCCTACTCCTGTTTGGCCAATAGGTGCCCTGGGCTACACCAAAAGCAGTGTGGCCAGCAGTCAAGGGAGGATTCTTGCCCTGTACCCTGCTCTGGAGACCTCACCCATATTGCTCTGTACAGTTCAACACAAAAATGACACAGAACTACTGGAGCAAGTCCAGAGGAGACCATGAAGATGCTCAGAGGGTTGGAGCACCTCTCCTGTGAAGTGAGGCTGAGAGAGCTGGGGTTGCTCAGTCTGGAGAAGGACAGGCACCAGGGAAGCCTTACAGCACCTTCCAGTACCTCCCTAGGGTGACAAGAAAGCTGGAGAAGGACTTCTGACAAGGATATCCAGTGCAAGGAAAAGGGAGAATGGCTCAAACTTAAAGAGAGCAGGTTTTGATTAGATACTAAGAAAAAATTCTTTACTGTGAGGGTGGTGAGGCCCTGGCACAGGTTGCCCAGAGTAGCTGTGCATGCCCCATCCCTGGGAGTGTTCAAGGCCAGGTTGGATGGGGCCCTGAGCAACCTGGACTAGTGGAAGATGTCCCTGCCCATGGCAGGGCACAGGAACAAGATTTTTAAGGTCCCTTTCAACCCAAAGCGTTCTGTGGTTCTGTGGTATTAGTGCAGGTGATGTCACCTTGTGCTCTTCCTGTCAAACAGCAGGACAGGTAACTGTACCTGTAAGCAGAGTCACAACAGCTCAAAGACAATGTCTCCCCTGCAAGCACATCCTGGGGACCACTATTTTTTACTGCTTCAAACAGAAAGAATATTCAGTTCTCACAGAAGATCCAGGACTCAAGATTCAGCTCAGTGCTGCAGAAAATACATGATAATCTCAAGAGGACCCACCAGGGCATACCTAACAAAGGTATGGTAGGACTCAGAAGAAGGATATTTCCCACCCTGGACAGCAGCAGCTGACCCACATGATCAATGGCTGACTTAGAGATTTAAGCAATTTCTGCATGCTTTTTCCTCTATATGTGTATATATTCACCTTTTTGAGGATGTCTGTGTGCAAAAACACATCTTTACGTACAAATGTTTTGAACATGTTTTCATCCTTCTCCTATGTTAAACAAAGCAATTT
The DNA here is from genome assembly GCA_013397195.1 of Hylia prasina. Lineage (NCBI taxonomy): Eukaryota > Metazoa > Chordata > Aves > Passeriformes > Sylviidae > Hylia > Hylia prasina. The sequence continues at coordinate 855,701 of VYXD01016284.1, forward strand.
GCTCTGAACTGTAAATAAATCAGATCAACATTTAATCTTTGCTCTACTAAATGTTGCATCATCACTGATGGTCTTCACGTTGAAGGTTGTGAACAATATTGTGATTTAATCCTGCCATGCAGATAAGCCCCACAGAGCCACTCACTCCCTCTGCAGTGGACTGAGGAAGAGAATCACGATGATAAAAGTGAGAAAACAAGGTTCACCCTCTTATGCCAACCACAGACCACTCAGCAAGGCAGGAACCAACTCCACACAACAGCAGCACAGCAAAGTCTTGCACAAAACTTTGGCAGACAACTCATGGGCAAAGCAAACTTTTGGTGAACTTGCTGTGTTTTTCCACAGTCTCCCCTGACAGTTTCCTCCCCTCCACACTCCCACACACCACACTGTGAGTCGGAGAAAGTCCAGAGCTATACTTTAACTTTGGATTTCTCTGAAGGAAGGAGGTTGCTGCTATCTCTGATGGTTGGAACCTGATCCTGTCATCATTAACTTTCTCAGAGACTCTTCCTTTGCTGAATATTGGTCTGCAATAAGAAGCAGGAAGGATAGGCATTTTCATAGCAACTACCTGCCAACAGATTTCAGTTCTTTATCCCTTCAAAATCCCACATCTGTCCATGTCTCCAGGCACTAGTGGAAGAAGCTCTGCATTAGTTATTTTTATTATCAACATAAAAATCTTTCCATTTATTTATTTATTAAGGAAAAAAACCCCAGCTATCTACAAAACTCAGTTCATTTTGTCCTTAGGCAGACATTTAAAGCTGTCTGCCAACGTCTTTTCTTAATAAAAAAAATAAGCTAAAGTCTTTATTACACAGTGTGCAACAAAATACCACCAGCTACATTCACCCAGCTGAGACATGCACCATCCATCTATCAGAAAAGATTGCTGTCACTGGAAGAGGAAACATCTGCTAAAGAAGGTGGTCCCATCCTATACCTGAACCTGGCCACCCCAAAAAAACCTGCTTTGAGGCTGGGTCTTTGCTTTTGCCTCTTAGACTGTGATATGATGAAGCCTGAAAAATATAACCCAAACTGCTTCTGCACCTTGCAGAAATGCCCCTTGGACCCTCATGTGAGGACGTGGTAGGTGATGCATATTCTGTCCAAAATTTTGTGGCCTGTATGATATCCCTATACCCCTGAAAAGCAGGAAGGATTTGGATCCCTGGCTGGGATATGCTGCCTGCTCTCTTTCTAGGCTAGTGACTGGCATGTTAAACCCAAACAACACATCTTAGACTGACACAAGATGAAGCACATTAGGCAGATGGCATGTTTTCTCTTCACAAGCCAGTGCCAGAGTATTTCCTCCTAATGATCTTCTGTTCTTGTTCTCACAGCAAAATTAGTTTTAAAGCAAAGAGAAACAACAAAATAAAAAGTACGTAGCGTGATGAGAGCAAAGATTACTATTTGGGAAAAATATCAACAAGAGCAGGGTTTTGTTCTTTCAATTCGATGGCTTTTATTTATATATATATATTGTTTATAAAAACAAACACCCCACTTTGTCAGACTTGAAAAGTCAAAATTTACATTTAAATGGAGACATTTAGATGGGTTTTTTTTTCCTCTCTCTCATCTCTTGAATGCAGAGTACAAAAGATTAAAAACTCTCAATTTTCCTAAATGGACGGATAACAGGTGAACTTTGCATTCTGAGAGCTATTCATTTAGTGAACAATGTTCAACTCAGCAAAGACCAAAGCCCAGCTGATCAAGGAGAAAAGAGCACTGGCTACTATGCCTGACACAGATTTGCTCAACAGCTGAGACCAGGAGAAGCTGTGATCCCATTGTGTCCTGCTCCCAAGGAGGAAATTATGCCAAATACAGCTCCCTGAGGGCAACACCTACATTTCCAGATGTACAGTGGATCACTATCCAACCAAAAATCACTGCAATTTTAGAGACTGCAGTGCTACAATAGCCCTGGTTTCATTGCAGGAACTACTGCAGATGTTTAAAATGTGAGGTGGTCTGCTTGTTAGAGAAAATGAGAAGACTCAAAACAAGTCCATAATTGCACAGCATTAAAGCCATTGTAAAATTTCAAAGTGGACACAAATACCATGATAACCCTTAAAGCTTGCTACCAATTACCTTCCTTTAATTTTTTTTCTTTTCTTTTTTCTTGTTTGCTTCCTGGCCAGGAAAATAATTACTGATTTTAAGCAGGGAGTCTATCAAACAAGTACAAGTGCAAGCAACGTGCTCAGACAATGCCAACTTAGTCCATAGAAAGGTGCAGTAGCAGCTCATTCAGTTCTGGGCTGGATTTCTCCTCCCTGGCTTTTGCTAACATAGACCTGATCCATAGTGTTAAAAGGACACAAAAGCAAAATGCTGACCTCGAGTTTTTTTAAAACAAGGGTTAACCACAGATCCAACCAGGCCATTGTAGAGTCTGATTTTAAATGCTTTTAATAGTTTCTCATGTCTTATACTGAGTGAAATGCACCTATAAAACCCCACCAACCAACCAAAAAGATCCCCAAACACCTCCCCCCCAAAAAAAACCCCAA